>ML245352.1:0-28588 GCA_005239495.1 Nicotiana undulata
TTATATGTTTGAGAAGCTATATTTATGCCTTGTCTTTACGTTTCATTTATTACCTTGTACTGCGGTGCCAGCATACTGTTACCCTATCTCTCCAGAATGTTCTCCCCGTATCTGTCATACTTGCGTATTTCTGTTGCCATTTTTCCTGCTATTATATAAAATTGCACATGTACATATGTTGTGTTGGTCCTAGCCTCGTCACTACTTCGCCGAGGTTNAGAGACTCGAAGTAGACCCGCAGATGTTCGTGGGCCTTGACGTCACCTTCTACTTTCCACTTTCAGCTCTGTCTTACCTTGTATTTCAAAGACTTATGTATTCATTTCAGACCTTTTGTTTGTAGTAATCTCTTAGATAGTCCGTGAGTATGTGACACCAGTTCTGGGATTTGTTTATGGGTTTTATTTCGAAAAGTGCTATGTTGTATTTTTGGTTATTTTGTTAAATTTTATATGGTGGGCCATCGAAGCCCTGGTTATCTTGTTTGTATTTGTTGTTAATAAGTTTTATTTAGTTCAAATGTTGTCTTGTCTAGTGGGTTCAACGTTAGATGCAGTCATGGCCCGAAGGTGGGATTTTTGGGTCGTGACATGAATCTATGCATATTTGAGTATTTTGATGTTATGGGACGTGTTTTTAAGGTTCGACCAAGTTTGGATAGAGTATTGGGGTCAGTTGGTGGTATTGGTTGAGGTCCTGGGGGCCTCGGGGTCGTTTCAAATGCTTAACGGAAGAATTTGGAACTTGGCAAATTGCTGAACCAGGCTCCTTCTGGTGTTTTCGCACCTGCAAAGGTTTTCCCGCAGGTGCGATCATGCAGGTGCGATGGGGTGGTCGCAGGTGCGATGGTGGGGGAGGTTGATCAGTGGTCGCAGGCGCGACCTGGGTCCCGCAGGTGCGAAACCGCATGCGCGACCAAACGACCGCAGGTGCGACCGCAGGTGATCTTAAGTGACTTTCGCACCTGCGATGGAATTTCCGCAGGTGCGGTACCGCAAGTGCGGTGAAAGGGACCGCATGTGCGAGATCCCTGTGTGTATATTCCAAAAATCCGAGGGTTCATGTTATTTCACCATTTTTGAGTTGTGGGAGCTCGGGAGAGATGATTCTTGGAGGGTTTTGCATTTGGGCATCTTAGGTAAGTTATTCCTAACCATCGTAGGTTAATTTCCATGATTCTAGTCTTCAATTCCACCCTTGAATTCGAGATTTTTGAGTTGAAATTGAGGAAAATTGGAAGAAGCTTTCTAGACTGATTTTTGGGTTTGATTGGGTATTTGACCTCCGATTTGAGAGATTTTTATATGGTTATACTCATGAGTAAATAAGGGTTCGGAAAATATAAATTTCACCCGATTTCGAGACGTGGGCCCGAGGGGCGTTTTGGTCAAATTTTCTAATTTCGCGTATTCGTTCCGAATTAATTAGTTATTTTAATTTATTAAACTTATATTTACATTATACCATCGAATTGAATAGATTTGGGCCACCCAGAGTTGGATACTCGTGGCAAGAGCGTGATTATTGATTGATTTGCACAGTCGAGGTAAGTGGCTTGCCTAACTCTGTGTTGGGGAATCTCCCTTAGGCATTTTAACTGATTTTTGCTATAAAACCCCGTGTACGTGAGGTGACGAGTGCGTGCATGGGATATTTTCACAAAAGTTCCATATTTCTTCTACACAATGCCTCATTTTCAATTCTATCATTACTGTTATCGGTTAAACTGCATGATAACTTGAGATTTTACCCTGGTAAATTGATTTCTAACTGGTTTTCCAATCATCACTATTATTTGAAACTGATTCAAGAATTTTACTCCGAAATTTTCTTAAAACCTATAAACTACTCTATTTTGAGATTTACCTTATATTACGTATATACATAGGGATTACGCGCAGAGATCTGAGCCTTTACCTCATACTGCATTGCATACAGGGATTGCGCGTAGAGACCTGAGCCTTTCCCTCATACTGCATTGCATACATAGGGATTGCGGGCAGATACCTGAGCCTTTCCCTCATACTGCATTGCATACATAGGGATTGCGGGCAGAGACCTGAGCCTTTCCCTCATACTGCATTGCATACATAGGGATTGCGGGCAGAGACCTGAGCCTTTCCCTCATACTTCATTGCATACCTAGGGATTGCGGGCAAAGATCTGAGTCTTTCCCTCATATTGCATTGCATTGTGCCTTTCCTTTCTTATTGAGCTTTATATATATATATATATATATATTGCGTTGATCTGATGCATTTAACTCTACCTTTTCTTGCTAGTCTTTACTTAGAATTACTGTCAATTTTTTTACCTGTTTTACTTACTTGTTCGTTATATCTGTTATTTGGCAACCTCGGTAGGGCCTCAACCTGACCTCGGCACTACTTGACTGGGGTTAGGCTTGGCACTTACGGGGTACCGAATGTGGAGTACTCACGCCCTTCTACGCATGTTTTTTTTTTCATGTGCAGATCCAGGTCCCAGTACGCAGTATCACCGTTAGCCAGCAGCCAGTGCCAGGAGACTTGAGGTATAATCTGCAGCGTCCGCATATCTCCGAGTCCCTTTCCTATCTCAGTGTAGTTAGCACTTGTAGAGAATACTATACGGTTGTTTCTTTCCAGTTGTACATCTTGAAGCGTAGAGTCAGCTTGTGATGTATTGATGATATTCCGGGTCTTGGGTTTAGCAAACTGTAATGCCAAGCGGCATAGAGTATTACTGTGGCTTTAGTTCATTTTTATTACTGTCTTCGCTTGATATCTTAGATTCTTGTTGAATAAATAGGCTTACCTAGTCGTCTAGACTAGGTGTCGTCACGAGACCCAGTCGGAGGGGGAATTAGGTCGTGACGTTAATCTACCCTAACAACATCCAATGGAACCAATATTAGTAGCAATTCCACAATTTAAGTCATCTAGGCACTTTATCAAATACCTAGTAGGCATAAAGCTTTACATCTCATAGCCATAGAATTAGTTCATCCAACCACAATCATTTACCAATAATTTATCCCACCATCATTCTTAAACATTTTATAACTTCCAACATCACATGCATGACCATCCATCCACACTTAACCAACAAAATTCCATCAAATAATCACCTTTCAACTCTACAATAGTTATATATTTAAATTGGGAAATTGTGGCTTCCAATCACCATAACATGAGTACCAATACTTAATTCATATTCATATTCCCATTATAAATCCATGTATATAAGTCTAAGGGTGTAAGACTACCTTTTGGAAGATATCTTGCAAAACCCTCCTTTTGAGTTCTTGAAGAAATGCCTTGAAAATATAAGGATTTCATGTGTAGATTTCATCAATACTAGTGTCGAAATGATGGGATTTCACACCAAGATAATGGAGATTTCTTACCTTGAAGAAGATAGGAGTTTGTGGTCTTAGAGAGTGGAGAAGAGATCCAAAATCCATCCACGTGAAGTGGGGGAAATGAACCCCCAAAGTGAGTACTTAAAAGAAAAGCTCAGGTGGGGGTAGCGTGCCAGTGCCAGCGCCAAATGCCTATACTTCATTTGTTTTCAAAGCTGTTGAGAGGGCTGTCGTGCCACAATCTGCATGTTGCACTATCCCTAGCATGCTTCCAGTTGTTTTTTTTTTCCCTTTCTTGTTATGATATAGACCCGAATTGACTTCCAAACCTCATAAGTGTGAAACCATGCTTGCATAATAATATTCTTTCCATTTAATGTATCCAACTTGTTACACATAAATTCTTCCCATTCACGAAACTCCTTAATATGTTCCAACACTCCTTAAACATATATTTTCATTTCAAACTGATGTGGTTCTATCCCATCGGTTTCCTTTAATACTCGAATATGTTATTTCCATATATCGCTAGAACATTTTTAAATATTAAATCATTAGGAAATTTTAACGGGGACTTACATTCTTCCCCGCTTAGGATTATTCGTCATCGAACGAGGGTCAAGATCCAACATTAGCATCCAATGTGACCCAACTGTTATTTCACACACCAATAGTTCCAATTTTTGACTAACTCCTTAAATTTCAAAAACTATTGCCAGAGTCTCCCTTGTAATTGGTCTTATCCACCTGCCAGAGAATCCCAAAACTAGTCCTAACAATACGTCCGCAACTCAACAAGCATCACAATATACATCAATAAAACCAATCTTAACATTACGGGCATTACATTACCAATAGTGGTATCTAGACATGAACTGCACATTTTCAAATCATAACACATAGAAAGTACCTTTTGAACCACTACCATTTGGCCATACAAACAAGTGAGAATATTTTCTTTCCACAAGAATTTCGGCCTTCGTGGCAACTTCCTCGACCCACAAACTTGGCCATAGCACTTGACAGAGGCAATCTCAACTTCCAGACTTATTTAACAAAGATGACCATTAGGCACCATTCATAAGACAATTACCCATTAACGTTACTTTCGATAGCTTCAACCAGAACGATAGACAAAGTACTTCCAACTACCTTCTCGGACATAGACGCATCAAACATCGGGTGCATAGAGGACATCATACTCATAATTTGGCCTATTTCCTTCGAGATTCCATAAGGCCAAATGTGCACTTCACCTACCTTACCTTTATTAACAATTCACGTAATATCCTCATAGAGAAAATCTTGACAATAACCCATTCGCTTTCTTCAGCTCATAATCCCTATGTCGAATACTCAAATTAAACCTTTGGCGGCCTTCAACGATTATTAAATGATGTGCTAGAATGAATGTGACCATAGAGTTTCCTACCCATTATGTTTGATCATGGAACTTCTTTTTTGAAATGTTTGAACCTAAAACTCCTGATAGATTTACTACAACGAGAAACAACGGGGTTCGAGATTGAGCTGGAATTATCCAAGAATCCATTAATGTGATGGGCAGGGGCATTTCAGGAGGTTATAACCTAAGAGATATGAAGATTACTACCAATAACATTGTCATGGTTAACCATTATGATGACATCATTGATTCGACAAATGAGGCATAGAGTTAACTTTTACACATTGATAACGCGGGAACCATGTACGTGATCTTAAGATGTAAAAGAAGTGAGTTGTTTTAGACATGTGATATGTGGAGGCATGATCGGGAGGATAAAGACGCTAGCATCAGTTATTCTTGGAAGACGACGAGTTATGAAAGGGATAGTAATAATTGGTCCATTCCATATGTTATCGGCAATAGTAATCCTTATGGAGAAATAACCAAGCACGTGACGCTAGTTGCCTTCTTGAGTGTAAGGAAAATCAGTTTAACTCGCAATGAGAAGATTCTTGTACCATGAATGTGATAGAGGTTTCAAAAATACATGAAGTTGCATTACACTCTTATCAGTAACTGACACAAGAAATCTATGCCACAAGCTCACGAGGTTGAAAAAAAGGTTGAACACTTGTGAGATTATTATTCTGATAGCTTAACCCCTTCCCGATAGTTGATCCTATATGAGAGGACTATAGATACGACAAACTTGTATTTCAAATCAATATGCTCATGATATGTGCCAAATTCTGAAACATCTAATTTCAACCTTTCACTAGTGAAACCATGTATCTAGGAGTCCTAATCAGTTTGCCTGTAAAACCACCTGCATCCATTAAACATGCAGCGCCCTCGACAAAAGGGATATTAGTACATATGGAATAGTACTCGTATGTATAACTAAATACCCTTTCAATAGAATAAGTAATAATGCAAGAAGGAACAATTATAATATAAATTAAAAACTTCAAGTGATATCAAACATCAAGTAAGGAGCAAGATAAGTCATTCAAGTAAACCTTCATATTTTAGGTTGGGAGATCTTAGCACCAATATGTCACCATTAGCAAATACCACCGTACTTCCAATACATAGTCCGGTCATGACCTGATCGGCAAGGCCGTCTCATCCGAGACATCAACCACAATAATAATCACAATTCCAATTAAATTTACAATTTCGAGCACAATCACTGCCAGGTGTGTGGAAGGCATCCGATCACAGCCCGATCGGCTAGGCCATTTCATACGAGACATCAACCACAATCATAATAACAATATTTCCTTGGCCCTTTTGGCCATTCACAAGATTATTTATGTAACGACCTGACCGGTCGTTCCGCGAGTTTAGCCTCATTTTCTCTATTTCAGCTTTATCATATGTTATTTAACCTATTTATGATGTGTTGGGTTGGTTGGTTCGGGTTCGGAGTGGTCGTGGTGATAATGGAGAGACTTAGTCTCTTAAATTAGCTTTATAGTTGAAAATGTCAACCCAGAGTTGACTTATAGGTAAACGACCTCGGAATGAAGATTTTTTTCGGCTCGAATAGTTTTGTTAGGTGATTTGGGACTTAGGAGTGTGTTCAGAATGTGGTTTTGAGGTCCGGAGTAGAATTAGGCTTGAATTGGCGAAATTGAGTTTTTGACAATTTCTGGTCGGCAGTGGAAAATTAGATATCGGGGTCGGAATAGATTTCCGGAGGTTGGAACAAATTTGTAGCGTCATTTTGAATGTGTGTGCAAATTTTTAGGTCATTCGGAAGAAGTTTGGTTAGTTTCGGCATCGTTGGTGATTTTTGGAAAGTTTGAAATCCTTAGGCTTGAATCATGGGTTGAGTTGACGTTTCGATGTTATTTTGGGTGTTACGAGGGTTCGACTAAGTTTGGGTGATCATTATGTCTTGTTTGTGCTTTGGGTTGAGGTCCCGAGGGCCTCTAGTTGAGATCGGATGGGTATCAGCCTGATTTTTGGCATTTTGGAGTTGTTGGTGTGAAGTTTTCTGGTGTTTTCGCACCTGCGGATAGGGGACCGCAGGTGCGAGTCCGCAGAAGGGGACCAGGAGACGCAGATGCGGATTTTGGTGGGTTGCTGAGGGACCTCAGATGCGGAGTTTGGGCCGCACCTGCAGAGTCACAGGTGCGGTAATTTGGTCGCAGGTGCGGGAATTGGTCCTTTAAGTGATTCTCGCAGGGGCGCATCTGGGACCGCAGGTGCAAGAATTTAGCCGCAGGTGCGAAAATCGCTGGGCAGAACATATAAATAGGATCCTTAGCGAATTTTGGTCATTCTTCCACCATTTTTACATGGGTTTGGAGCTTTTTTTGAAGGGTTTTGAAGAGGGAATTCGAGAGTTCTTCGTGGAGGTAAGACTTTTGGACTTAAAACTCGTTTATATGTGATTAATGGACTGATTAGTGGTGAAAATAGTGGGAAATTAGTACAAAAATTGGGTAATTAGGGCTTGTAATTGGAGACTAAAAATTGGGGATTTGAGGGGTCATTTAAAGTCCGATTTTGATGTTCTTGGTATGTATAGACTCGTGAGAGAATGAGGATTCTTGTGATGTAATTCTTGTCGGATTCAGAGACGTGGGCTCGGGTATCGGGTTTGGCCAATTTCGAGATTTTGGGTTAATTTTGATAATTATCGAATAAGTTTCGTTCCTTGGCATATAATAATGATATGAATATGATTTTTGGTATATTTGGAGCACTCGGAGGCCGAGTCTAGAGGCAAAAGCATTGAGGGCTAGGATTTTAGCTGGTTTTGAGGTAAGTAACGTTTTGAAACTTGGTTCTGAGGGTTCGATACCCCGAACTACTTGTTATGTGATTAGAATTGGTGACACACATGCAAAGTGACGGGCGTGCGGGCGTGCACCGTGAGACTTGTGCCCTGGTTCATCCCATGGCACCGTTTAGTGATTATTCCCTGATGATATCTATGCTTCTATCAATGTGAATAATGTGAACATGTTAGGAATCATGATAAATTTGTATATTAAGGCTCCACGCCGATACTGTTGAGACCCGAGCGATCGTTTACATGCCAACATGCTAGAAATCATGCTAAGTTAAATGCTAAGGCTCCATGCCGAAAATGGTGAGACCCGAGTGTTCGTATATTGCTGTCTCCTTATGTATTTATTTGATTTCATATACTCAATCCTGTCATAGCATATCCTTTCGTGCCTCTGTCACGACCCAAAATCCATAAGGTCATGATGGCGCCGGACACCACTGTCAGGCAAGCCAATCATTAAATGGTTAATTTAAATTTCCTGTTTTAGCATTTTTGAAATCATTACCTTTCACTTTATTATATAATAACTGAATAAAATCTGCTAAGTAAATACGACAGTTTAATATTCTATTTTTATAAAATACATTCCAAACACATCCCAGAACTCGGTGTCACAAGTGCATGAGAAAATTCTAAGAGTTTCACAAATACTACAAAGCTTGTCCGAAATACAAATTGGACAAGGAATTTAAAATTAAAATAAATACAAGATGAGGGAGACTCTGTCGGCTGTGGGTCGCCTCCGGATGATGCAGCTCACCTAAGTCTCCAAGCCGACTACATCACTGTGAAAGTACCTATGCAATAAAAATGCACAACAAGTGTAGCATGAGTACGAAAACAACGTGTACTCAGTAAGTATCCCGCCTAACCTTAGAGAGGTAGTGACGAGAGGTCGAAGTTGACACTTGCTAGAGGTTAATTTAACATAATCGAGTGAGACACTAAGCATGAATATCGTAGGCAATTTAATAAATATCAGGGATACAGAATATCAGTTCTTCTTACATTTAACACTTTAACACCTCGTCATTTCAGTTGACAATTTATAGTTTCCAGGCCAATAAACATGTATAAATCACAGGAAAGTACGCAACAATTATCATGCGCGAGATATGCCGAGGGTCGAACAGCGGGGACCAACAATAATAAAATGTGCACTGCCGAGGGTCAAACGGCTCGAACCATAGTTGCATCTATCTCCCCCGCTCGCAAATCGATCATGCGACGAGATTATACTTAAATAACAAGGTCATCCTGCTCGCGAATCATACATGCGACTCAGGCACCCATAGTTACACATATTCTCACAGTAAACCACATTTTTATCAGGAAAATTAGCTATTCAATGAAGTGATAGGATTCTCCTTTTAATGAACATGAAAATAGTATTTTAGATCCTTTCTGGGGATTTACTTGCCAATTTCGACAGGGTTTCAACATTATAGATTTATCTGAAACGCAATTATCCAAGGAAGAATCAATTCTCCTTCTAGATGATTAAGAAAAGTAAACTCTATCCTTCTTAGAGATTTAATTACTAATTGACAGCATCCCATGATATTTTATTGACAAGGTCACAAGTACGACAAGTAAAGCATGCTAGTGGGTCCTAGACTTCCCGGACATGGAATAATAGTAGCTACGTACGGACTCCCGTCACCTCGTGCATACGTAGCCCCCGCAGATAGTAGCACGTATTTAATTAGTTTACCTTTGAGGACAATTCCCCCTCACAAAGTTAGAAAGGAGACTTACCTCGCTCCGAAATTCCATAACCGGCTTCCAAGCCCTTCCGACGACTCCAATTGATGCACAACGCCCCAAAACTATTCAAATAACAGGAAAACAAATAAAAATTCACTCTAATACTTGTAAGAATTCAAATTATATAAGTTCCCAACTCCGCTCGAAAATTTGACCAAAATGCCCTCGGACCCACGTGCCCGAATTTCGAAATTTCTCGAAGATAAATTCTACCCATAGCTTTACTAACTCAAATATACAATTTACTCTAATTTTCATGCTCAAATTCATGGTAAAAGTCCCAAATTCCAAATTCTAGGTCTTCCCCAAAAATCCCAAATCTATACTAATTTTCCATGTCTAAATCCATGTAAGATCACATATTTAACTCAAAAATAGGAAGAAATCACTTACCTAGTGTTGCTTGGTGAAAATCCCTCCTTGAGCTCTCCAAAATCGTCCAAGCCAAATGAAAGAAATGGGCCAAAAATCGTGTTTAAAACAATCTGCCCAGGCTTCATCGAGTTGTACCTTGCGCTGTGCGGGTTGTACATCCTATTACAATTTTCCCTTGCTGTACACCTTATGTTAAAATGCCCATAACGCCTTGTAGAAATATACAAATGACAAACGGTTTAAATATTTAGAAACTAGACTCAAAGATATTTAGTTTGATATGTTGTACACCATATAACTCTTTATATATTCCGAGATATGAGCTTCTAAAGTCGGCTTCATGCATCCGAAAATTCTGTCGAAACTGCTCCACCTGCCATCTTCAATCGATCATAACTTTCTGATAAAATGTCCAAATCATGAATGGTTTAACTTTATGGAAATTAGAATGCAAGGTCTACAACTTTTATGTTTTGAAAATTTTCAGACTTCTTATAGATATTGAGATATAAGCTTCCAAATTCAGCTCCGCGATTGCATTAGTTGCTGTCAAAACAGCTTTCTGCAGAAAATTTCAGCAACTCTTTGGTCCGAAATTCATTCTGTTAACCTTCCGAAATCCATCCGAGGCCCTCAGAACCTTAACCAATTATTCCAACATGTCCCAAAACATCATACGAACTCGCTCGAGGCCTCAAATCACATCAAACAACGTCGAAATCATGAATCGCACTCCAATTCAAGCTTTATGAACTTTGAAATTTCAAACTTCTACATCCGATGCCGAAACCTATCAAATCACGTCCGATTGACCCCAAATTTTGCACACAAGTCATATTCGACATTACNCTCAGAACCTTAACCAATTATTCCAACATGTCCCAAAACATCATACGAACTCGCTCGAGGCCTCAAATCACATCAAACAACGTCGAAATCATGAATCGCACTCCAATTCAAGCTTTATGAACTTTGAAATTTCAAACTTCTACATCCGATGCCGAAACCTATCAAATCACGTCCGATTGACCCCAAATTTTGCACACAAGTCATATTCGACCTTACAGACCTGCTCCAACTTTCAGAATTGGAATCCGACCCCGATATCAAAAAGTCAAACTCTCGGTCCAACTTCTAAAAAACCTTCAAATTTCTATCTTTAGCCAAATGACTTCAAAATGACCTACGAACCTCCGAATTCACTTTCGATCGCGCCCCCAACTCCAAAATCACCATACGGAGCTATTCCTAGATTTGGAATCCCAAATGGACATCAATAACACCTAAATGCACTTCAACCCAGACTTATGAAATTCTTTCTAAAATGCTAACTTCCACAATATATGCCGAAATGTTCCCGGGTTATCCAAAACCCGATACGGACATACGTCCCAGTCCAAAATCATCATACGAACTTGCTGGAGCTTTCAAATCTTGATTCCGAGGTCGTTTATTCAAAATTCCAATCTTAGTCAATTCTTCCAACTTAAGGCTTCCGAAATGAGAATTTTCCTTTCCAAATCCACCCGAACTCCCCGAATTATAATTCCGACCAGCGTACAAGTCATAATACCTGAAATGAAGCTGCTCATGGCCCCAAACCGCTGAACGACGTGCTAGAGCTCAAAATGACCGGTCAGGTCGTTACAACCTCAGTCTCAGTAATTGTTAATTTTATACATACTTATCATTGTTTCAGCTTATTTATGCATCTGTGAGCCATGTGAGCGAGATTAGAGAGAAATGACTGAGTGAGGTCGAGAGCCTATTATTGAGACAGTTATGAGATCGGACTTCACACCGCGTCGATACTATGATCATGCTTTCGTTGGCTTGATATATCGCTTGGTCTTATAGAAGCCCCTCCAGAGTCTTTACACCCCCAGTGAGAGCATTGATATTAAGGGATGGATCTTCCCTGGGCATGGATCTTGTCCGGAGTTGATGATATGTGAGGGATGGGTCTTCCATGGACATGGATTTTGTCCGAAGTTGATGATATGTGAGGGATGGATCGTCCCAGGACATTGATCTTGTCCGAGTGTTGCATTTCGGAGATGGATCTTCTCAGTGGGACTGGATTGGCCCTTTTCCTCAATGCTGAGTGAATATGGTCACCGGTGTTTATGCATATTCCGGGATGGATCTTCCCTAGGCCTAATAGCCATATATAGTACTGAGTGGACTTCTGTTGGAGAGTTGTGAGCAGTATGTGCATTTTCACATTGTGATATGTTGGCATGTAGAGCATATTGGAATATATCTGGCATATTCTGTTGTTATTTTCTTATAAACTGTGAACATGTCTAAATTTTGTACGCTGATGACTACAATTATTGAGGTTTATTCTGTAACTACCTCTCAGCCCATAGTTTGGGTTCGTTACTTCTGAGTTGGTGTACTCACTTTATCCCCTGCACCTTGTGTGCAGATCCAGGTTCATTGGGACCCAGTAGTGGTTGCTGATTCACTGTCAGAGTTTCTTTTGGAGTCTTCGAGGTAGTAGCTGGCGATCGCAGCCTCGTCTTCTCCTTCTTCATCTTCCTATCGCATTTTTATTATCTCACACTATGTGTGGTCTATATTTGTATTTTGACATCCTTATGTTGTAGTAGCTCATGACTCGGTGACACTAGAATCTGGGTTGGTTTTTATTGTTTTTAATGATGTTAAACTTCCGAATGAATGCATCAATTTTCTGAAATCAAATCCTTATTTAAACAAAATGTGTGGCTTGCCTGATTCCATGACAGACGCCATCATGACCGGGTGATTTGGGGTCGTGACAAGTTGGTATCAGAGCTCTAGGTTAAATAGGTCTCACCAATCATAAGCAGGTTTAGTAGAGTCTTGCGGATCGGTACGAAGACGTCTGTACTTATCTTCGAAAGGCTGAAGAACCCTTAGGAAAAATCTCACCTTCTTGAATTCTTGTTGTGCGAATCCATTAATTCGACCTAAAGCGTAATTCTTTGAATTCCTTCCATGTATTCAAATGCGCACGTGAGCGATCGGTAGCAGTTGTGGATCGACGACTTGTGACTTCCACGGGTAAGGTGCGAGATGTGATTTTAGCATGTTGACAATGGGCCAATCTGGAGGACTTGAGGCCGTATTTTGTCTGTGGCTTGAGTGCTGAGATTTTGATTGTGTGAACGCGTGCATTTGGGACTTATATGTTCGTTTGTGTCCTTACTGGTGGGGTTTTATGACTGGATGACTATGTGGCGAGGGTGATTTGATGGTGAGATGTGTTCAAATTGTTTGATGGTGACAAAAAAAATGATTGGTTGGATATGTAGCAAGGACTATTGAGTGGTTGACTTCTATCTCGAGTTGGCATATGGCCTCGAGTTGTGATTGTATTGAAGTTCTCTCATATACTTAATGGTGGAGGGAAGTGGAATCTTCTTTTTGTTTTACGAGTTCCTGGTGATGTCCTTATGACTGACCAATACCCCAGTAGTGTTCATGTATTTGATTAACAGTGTATTCCAACTATATTCATACTTCTTCATTATTGTATTCATTGATGACATGGTGGTATATTCTCGTAGCCAGGAGGAGCATGCTCAGCATTTGAAAGTCGTATTGTAGAGATTGAGGGAGGAGAAGCTTTAAGCAAAGTTCTCTAAGTGTGAATTTTGTCTTAGTTCAGTAATATTCTTGGGACAAGTGTTGTCCATCGAGAGTATCCATGTTGTCAGACGAGTGTGGATAGAGCTTCCAGAAGCTCAAAATTTCTTCGACCACAGCTCCGGTGTTAGTTCTGCCATCAACTTCATGTTCTTATACTGTTTATTGTGATGCCTCAAGGGTAGGCGTTGGTTGTGTTTAGATGTAGAAGGATAAAGTGATTGCGTGATAGCTATGATTTTTGGAAGGGTATAAATATGATGTCAGTTTGAGGCTAAGCAGGCGAGGCTATCTCCCGTGAGGTGTCCTGAGGTTGTGTGATGCTTAAGTGGTTTAGTAGCAAGTCTTCTTTTATCAGTAATTGATATATGTTGCAATTTGAGTTAGGTCGCTTATGGAAGTTGGCATTGTCCATTACAATGGTGTATGCGAGATTTGCAGATGATTCGAGATATCAGATGATTTGTGTATACGAGATTATGAAGGATTTAGTTGAATCCTACTGTGGTACTGTGGCGGTGATAGCGTATGGGCATTATGAGCTATTGTTTGTCTTGACCTATGGCTTTGAGCCAAGTGGGGGAGCCTGCTAATGGTTAGTTGATTGCACGATCATGTGTTGTGTTGGTCTCGGTTCAAGGTATATTGGTGAATCAGATATGATCTGCAGAGTTGGAGTCTGGAGTGACTCGGGTAATGGAAACTCTTCGATACATGTTGTAGTGTACTTTATGGGTAGATGGGTTTATTGAATGAGTGAGTTGTAATTGTAAAAGGTGTAATGGGTGTAGTGTATGAATTTGCTTATTGTTTCAAGTGTGTAGATTACTTCCTAGTATGTTGGTGTGCAAATGGGGCCAGGTCATTCTGTTTGCTTGATCAGGGTAATTAAGATTTGTGTAGAGTGGATGACTGCCAAGAATGGTTCCGATGGATTCAAGGTTAGATGTAATAATTGGGAATCTTCAGGATGTGTATTTGGCTCGAAACTGAGGTCTATATTGGAGGGTGTCAATACTTGTGACATTTCTACATTATCATGGATTCTACATATCAGTATCAGGAAAGTGAAGGTAATGGCTCTAGATTCGCAGGAAGTCTCTGCAGGGTAAGTATTTTGAATGTGGTACTTTTGGGGATATCTGAGAGAGTATTCAGTGGCTTATGAGCCTTAGGCGATACGGTCTTATGCTTGGGTCTCGTGTGATGAGACTAGGTTGAGAATTGCGGTATTATGGAAAGGAGAAGTATCAATTCGAAGGTAAGTCAGAAGAAACTTGGATAAATAGGGCAGCTTGATAATATGTCGGATCGGCATGGTAAGGGATATGATTAGTTCTTTGGGGTGCTTATGAGGCAATGAGTTTTACAGGTGTTTCTTACCAATTCTCTTGGATTTTGGTGACATACGTAGCTTGGTTGAGTTAGGAGGATTCAGTCCTGACGGTTTGGTGTGGTACAAATGGAAATCAGATAGTTTTGGATGGTTTCTACTACGGTTAGATATGTATATTTTCTACTGGCGTGAGAAGCATGTGATGTATAGTGATTTCATTTCTAGATGGGATCAAATGTAAAGTTCTTGGCTAGTTGGGTACGTAGTTGCTTGTGACTCAGAATGGGTTATGAAGTTCCCATATTTATCATAGGATGGCATGGTGTATGTGGTACGTTGTGTAGAGTTGAGATTTGCACGTGTGAGGTCACGATTCAGTTCTAGAAGGAAGGTCAAAATTCTTAGGCAGCATTGGCAGTTTCAGATGACTAAGTAAATGATAGCTATTGGGTGGCTTGATGAAGGTATACATTTCAGAAAGGGGAAATGTGCGGAGTTGAGGGTGCTTTGTTGGTATTGCGACGCTCTCTTGTTGGATCGACTGCTGATATTCAAGGTTGCTTAGTGGCACGGAATAACTATAGGGGTATCCCTCGTGGAATGATTGAGCATTAGGGGTGTGTTGTATATTCGAGCGGTGGAGTTGGGATAAAATATGGTGATTCGCGCGCTTCATGGACTTCGAGCTTGAGATTTCTCATAAAGAGGTTATTTGGTGGTTGTGGACTGTGAAGATGCGAGCAAAGCTAGTCAGATGTTAGTATGTGCCATGATTCAGTCATTGTGAACTTTCGGAGGGTTATCTATCTGTCCCGGGTGACCAGAGTTGATTTAGAGTTCATTGGTGGGCCAGTATGGGTGTGTGTTCTGCACCGGGTCAGAATTGTTGACTCCGAGTTGCTATTGTTGAGGGTGTACCATTCGATCATCATTGAGTTTATACATATTCTGGAGTGATCTGTGAGTTACCCTTTAGTGTTGCGAGGAGTGGTGATTGTTGGTTATATGCACATATGGTGCAAATTTATTTGGGCTTTGTAGCGAGATTTGAGTAAGTTAAGTAATTGGGTATTGCGAGATTGAGACGTATTGGTTATGTTCTTTCTGATTCGTGTGGCATGGTATTGTCTGATTCCCCCATGGTTATGACAATGCACTTTTAGTACTGAATGTCGAATTTTGCGTGGTTATTGATTTTGAGCAAGGTGGCTTGAAGTATTACATGTGGACCAACGTTTGGATGAGATCATGCATTGTAGTGGAGTTATGTGGAGGTATGATCCTCTGTGTCAGATTAGTGTGTTTTGATTTTTACGATGTGTGACAGGCTCTTAGCATGGTGTTGTGATGGTAATCGTTAATGACGGGATAGTCCTCTCGTGTGAATCGTTTCTATGATTTGAGTTCTTGGGGATGTTACTATTGAGTGCACGAGTTGCACAGGTTATGGATTTGGATCGTATTGATGCGTCATGTCATCAGAGTGGTCGTGTTGGATGAGAAGAGGTCATTGGGCCTAGAATAAATACTACCAGGGTTGACTACAACATGGTTGGAAGGATGATATCGGAAGTTAGCTTAGAAATCTTCTATAGTTTCTGTCGGAGAAAGGGGGAGCTCCATGACTGGCTGATCAAACAAATGGTTGTTAGTTTCTACGCGTTTCTTTCATCATCGGCAGTATATGAAAGTGTTGGAGTGAGGCATTACTTGATAAGAGGTTTATTACCGGAACTGGGTTGTTGGAGAAACTGCTTTGATTAGAAATTATCGTCATAAGTGCTTGAGTTGTGTGGTTTATCATGTAATTTTCATCTTGGATTGTGGATATGGCTTGATACAACGTCTTCAGACTTATTCAGTTTATAGTTGTGGAATTTTGATCTCGTAAATTTTTTCAGAAGTGGGAATTTGGTTCTAAGGTTTATGGGTCAGGTTGGATTTCGAAATTTCAACTGTGTTGTGCTATTGGACCTATATGGGATAGGGTGACCTGGGATCACCCCCGGTTATGTGCATGATAGGTTACACAACAACTTTGGTTGTTTTGGAACAACTGTGGGCACGTTCGAGGACGAACGTATGTTTAAGTGGGGGAGAATGTAACGACCCGACCGGTCGTTCCGCGAGTTTAGCCTCGTTTTCTCTGTTTTAGCTTTATCATATGTTATTTAACCTATTTATGATGTGTTGGGTTGGTTGGTTCGGGTTCGGAGTGGTCGTGGTGAGCATGGAGACACTTAGTCTATTAAATTGGCTTTATAGTTGGAAAAGTTAACCCGAAGTTGACTTATAAGTAAACGACCTCGGAATGAATATTTGTATTTGGCTCGGATAGTTTTGTTAGGTGATTTGGGACTTAGGAGTGTGTTCGGAATGTGATTTTGAGGTCTGGAGTAGAATTAGGCTTGAATTAGCAAAATTGAGTTTTTGGCAATTTTCGGCCGGCAGTGAAAAATTAGCTGTCGGGGTCGGAATGGATTTCTAGAGGTTGGAACAGATTCGTAGCATCATTTTGGATGTGTATGCATATTTTTAGGTCATTCGGAAGAAGTTTGGTTAGTTTCGGCATCGTTGGTGATTTTTGGAAAGTTTGAAATCCTTAGGCTTGAATCATGGGTTGAATTGACATTTCGATGTTATTTTGGGTGTTTTGAGGGTTTGACTAAGTCTGGGTTATCATTTATGTCTTGTTTGTACTTTTGGTTGAGTTCCCGAGGGCCTCGGGTTGAGTTCAGATGGGTATCAACATGATTTTTGGAGTTTTGGAGTTGCTGGTGTGAAATTTTTTGGTGTTTCCGCACCTGCGGATAGGGGACCGCAGGTGCGAGTCCGCAGAAGCGGACCAGGAGATGCAGGTGGGCTATTGAGGGACCGCAAATGCGGAGTTTGGGCCACACCTACGGAGTCGCAGGTGCGGTAATTTGGTCGCAGGTGCGGGAATTGGTCCTTTAAGTGATTCTCGCTGGTGCGCATCTGGGACTGCAGGTGCGGGTCCGCGGGTGCGGAAATCGCTGGGCATAACATATAAATAGGACCCTTAGCAAATTTCGGTCATTCTTCCACCATTTTCAAACGGGTTTGGAGCTTTTTTTTGAAGGGTTTTGAAGAGGGAATTCGAGAGTTCTTCATGGATGTAAGACTTTTGGACTTAAAACTCGTTTATATGTGATTAATGGACTGATTAGTGGTGAAATTTGTACCAAAATTGGGTAATTAGGGCTTGTAATTGGAGACTAAAAATTGGGGATTTGAGGGTTCATTTGAAGTTCGAGTGGTTGTATATTGCTGTCTCCTTATGTATTTATTTGATTTCATATACTCAATCCTGTCATAGCATATCATTTCATGCCTTAGTCTCAGTAATTGTTAATTTTATACATACTTATCATTGTTTCGGCTAATTTATGCATCTGTGAGCCATGCGAGCAATACTGGAGAGAAATGACAGAGTGAGTCTGAGAGCCTGTTATTGAGACAATTATGAGATCGGACTACACACCGCAACGATACTCAGATCATGCCTTCGTTGGCTTGATATAACACTTGGGATTATAGAAGCCCCTCTGGAGTCTTTACACCCCCAGTGAACGCATTGATATTGAGGGGTGGATATTCCCTGGGCATGGATCTTGTCCGAAGTTGATGATATGCGAGGGATGGATCTTCCCTTGACATGGATTTTGTCCGAAGTTTATGATATGTGAGGGATGGATCGTCCCTAGACATGGATCTTGTCCGAGTGTTGCAGTCCGGAGATGGATCTTCTCCGTGGGGCTGGATTGGCCCTTTTCCTCAATACTGAGTGACTACGGTCACTGGTGTTCATGCATATTCCGGGATGGATCTTCCCTGGTCCTGAGCGCCATATATAGTATTGAGTGCACTTATGTTGGAGAATCGTGAGCAATATATGCATTTTCACACTATGATATATTGGCATGTAGAGCATATCAAGATATATTTGGAATATTCTGTTGTTATTTTCTGATAAACTGTGAACATGTCTAAATTTAGTACGCTGATGACTACAATTATTGAGGTTTAGTCCGTCACTACCTCTCAGCCCATAGTTTGTGTAACGACCCGACCGGTCATTTTGAGATCCAGCGCGTCGTTCAACAGTTGGGGGTCATGAACAACTTCATTTCGGGTATTGTGACTTGTGTGTATGGTCAGAGTTGAAATTCAGCAGGTTCGGAGTTAAATTGAAAGGAAAATTCTCATTTCAGAAGACTTAAGTTGAAGAAATTGAGTAAGACTGGAATTTTGAGTAAACGACCTCGGAATCAGGATCCGAAGGTTCCAGCAGGTTCGTATGGTGATTTCAGACTTGGGCGTATGTCCGGATCGGGATTTGGATAACCCGATAGCGTTTCGGTGTATATTGTGGAAGTCAGCATTTTTGAAGAAATTTCCTAAGTTTGGCTTGAAGCGCATTTCAATGATATTGATGTCCGTTTGGGATTCCGAATCTGGGAATAGCTCCGTATGGTGATTCTGGAGTTGGGAGCGCGATCGGAAGTGAATTCGGATGTCCGGAGGTCATTTTGAAGTCATTTGGCTAAAGATAGAAATTTGAAGGTTTTTGAGAAGTTTGACGTTTTGATATCGGGGTCGGATTCCAATTTTGAAAGTTGGAGCAGGTCCGTAATGTCGAATATGACTTGTGTGCAAAATTTGGGGTCAATCGGACGTGATTTGATAGGTTTCGGCATCAGATGTAGAAGTTTGAAATTTCAAAGTATATAAAGTTTGAAGTTTAGTGCGATTCGAGATTTCGGCGTTGTTTGATATGATTTGAGGCCTCGAGCAAGTTTGTATCATGTTTTGGGACATGTTTGTATAATTGGTTAAGGTCCCGAGGGCCTCGGGTGGATTTCAGAAGGTTAACAGAATGAATTTCGGGCAAAAGAAAGAAGAAACAATTGCAGAAAATTTCTGCTGCATTTTTTGGACAGCAAATTGTGCGTCGAAGAGCTAACTTTGGAAGCGTATATATAATAATCTATAAGGAATATTAAAATTTGTAAAATATGAAAGTTGTAGATCTTGAAGTATAGTTTTCATAACATTAAACCATTTGTCATTTGGAGTTTTGTGTAAAACGTTATGACCGATTGAAGATGGCTGGTGGGGCAGTTTCGCCAGAATTTTCTGGTGCGTGGACCCGACTTTAGAAGCTCATATCTCGGAATATATAAAGAGTTATATGGTGTACAACCTAGCAAATTAAATATCGTCTATCCTAGTTTCTAAATCTTCAAACCGTTTGTTATTTGGATATTTCTACAAGAGGTTATGGGTGTTTTAATAGAAGGTATTCAACAAGGGAATTTTAATAGGATGTACAACCTGTGCAGCACAAGTGCAAGGTACAACTCGATGAAGCAGGGGCAGATTCTTTAAACACAAATTTTGGCTATTTCTTTCATTTGGCTTGGATGATTTTGGAGAGAATTTCAAGGGGGGTTTCATCAAGCATCAAAGGTAAGTTGTTTCTACTTATTTCCAAGTTAAATACAAGATTTATTACATAGATTTGATATGAGAAATTGGAAAAAATGTGGGGAAATTGCAAGGAAACCTAGAATTGATAAAATTTGATTTTAGCCATGAATTTGAGCATGAAAATTGTAACAAATTGTATATTTGAGTTAGTAAAGTTATGGGTAGAATTTATCTTCGAGAAATTTCAGAATCCGGGCACATGGGCCCGAGGGCATTTTGGTCAATTCCTTGAGCGGAGTTGGGAAATTATATAATATGAATTTTTAGTAAATATTAGAGTATATTTTCATTGGTTTGTCGTTGTTTGGTTAGTTTGGGGGCGTTGTGCATCCATTGGAGTCGTCGGAAGGGCTTGGAAGCCGGTTATGGAACTTCGGAGCGAGGTGAGTCTCCTTTCCAACCTCGTAAGGGGGAAATGTCCCCATAGGTTCCTTATTTGTTATGTATACATGTTGTGGGGGCCGCGTACGTACCAAGTGACGAGAGTCCGTACGTGGCGACTATATTGCTATGTCGGGTAGCTTTAGGACTCACGAGCATGCCTCTATGTGCCTTATTTGTACCTTGTATGTATTGTAAGTTGTGATTGTTGTTGAGATGACATGGAAAGGTGAAATATTATGATTTCAATCCCAGTTGGCTACAGTGGTATTGGCACGGTCCTGTTGGGTTCACTGTTGAGTCGGTACACATATAAACCTATATATGAATATGCACTTGTTATCGAGTCAGCACACGAGTCGCAGGCATGATGCGTGATCGTGGGTAGCTTATCATTATCGATTCAGCACACGAGTCACATGCATGAAGCGCGATCGTGGGTAGCTTATCATTATCGAGTCAACACACGAGTCGCAGACTGGATGCGCGATTGTGGGTCAGCTTATTACTATTGAGTCAGCACGCGAGTCGCAGGTATGATTCGCGATCGTGGGTTAGCTTATGACCTCAGTCCTTATGACCACCCTTATGACTCCGGCCGGTTGTCTTGTTCTGGTATTGTATTATCACTTGAGTCTGAGTCACTTATAGTGGGATTGACAGGTATTGTGTAAATGGAGGATTTGGCACTTGCAGTTCATTTTCAGTTGTTACTTGGATTACATTATTTGCTTATGTACTTGTTGATTTCTGCTTCACATGCCTACTGCTTTAGCCATATCTCTTTTTATATTATATTGCTGGACCTTAGTGAGTATCTAGTCGACCTCTCGTCACTACTCCTTCGAGTTTAGACGGGATACTCACTGGGTACATATATGTATATGTACTCATACTACACTTTCTGTGCATTTTGTTGCACAGGTACCTTTATAGTACAATGATCGATTTGGGGACTTATACGGGTTTCATTCATCCAGAGGCGTTCCACAGCTGCCGGAGTCTCCCTTCTGTGTACTTACATTTTATATTTATTGCCTTTGTCCAATTTGTTTTTCAGACAAGCGTTGTATAATTGTATAAATTCTTAGAAATTGCTCATGGACTTGTGTCACCAGGTTCTGGGGATGTCTTGGTATTTCTTTTTTTTTGTATTAAGTGGGTTTCTTGCCGTGTTTAAATAACGAAATATATTTATTTAATAATATAAATGCAAGAAGAGTCTTCGATTCTAAAATGTTAAACAGGAAATTGTTCCAAGTGATTAAGGGGTCGGCTTGCCTTATAGTGGTGTCCGGTGCCATCACAACCCATTGGTTTTGCGTCGTGACAAGGTGGTATCAGAGCTCTAGGCTCTCGTAGGTTTCACGAGTCATGAGAAAGTCTAGTAGAGTCTTGCGGATCGGTACGGAGATGCCTGTTCTTATCTTCGAGAGGCTACAGGGCTGTTAGGAATACTTCCCTTCTTGATTCCTCATCGTGCGATTTGATTCCTTTAAGGATTATGCCTATGTTTCTTCCCACTCAATCTTACGCGTCGCGAAGCATTTTCTATGAATCAGGATTTCGAGGAATTTAAATAATACTATGGATGTGGTGCGGGATGTTCCTACCTGCGAGGTTGATTGAGGCTATTGCCGTGACTTTGCGGAAGAATATTATGTGTTTCATCCCAGTAGCTGTGATTCTGAGGGCTTTTAGATCATGCTCAGGTTGTGATGACGTTCATGATTGGTTATCGCGCGATGTCGATACGATGGTAGAATGATTGCCCATATGTTGGGGTGATGAATGGTTTGAAGGGAGGTCTTCTCAGGGCACGGTTTCGAGATTTTAGTGTTTTAGTTCCGGCGAAGGAAAGACATTGGGGCTATGAATGGTCAGGTGTGGGTTGATAAAGTAATGAGACTTGGTGCTATCAAGCGAGGTGGAGTTTTCATCCGTGATGTGGTATCGGTGTTTTTGATCGAATAGAATGTGTTAAGTTCGCCGGTGTTATAGCTTTTAGGTCGCATGGGGTTAAAGTGATGTGAAGCGGTGTTGAAGAAGCGGTTGTCAGAGATCGTGGTGTGAAGTGGTTCAGAATTGAACATTTACCTCTAATGAAGGCAGCTCGAGAAAGATGATCTTCGGAGAGTTCAAAGTTGTGGTGATCTGCTGGCTCAAAGAGCTACAAAGAAGGATGTTGAATTAAGGACGCAATTGAGAAGCACGCGATGAAGGAAGATATGTGAGGAGTTCTAGGCGGTGGTGCCAATTATAAAAGGACAGGCGTAAGGAAAGGAAGTCAGGTAGTTCTTAAAGGAATGAGGTTAACAAAAGTGGGGGAGTCCCACTACCTGCAGTTGGGTTGTGGGTTTGTGTCTTCATGGGGTTGCGGATTGTCGGTGTATTGGCAAGTTGTTACAGCTAAGAGAAAGGAGTAAAGCGGTAATTGAGCACGGTATTTGATAAATGTGTACGAAGTTGGTCCTATTGGACCAGGGTTAGGATTAGGAAGATTAAGAATGTGTGCTCAAGGCATAGGCAAGTTGTAAGGGTAGTGACTCAGTCACGTGCTTCATTGAAGAGCAGGTTCATGTGATAGAAGAGCCTTGGAGTTGATTGTATTCGGGGCCAGTCAGAGTGGGTGACTCTCAGCAGTGGTCCTAGTGAATTCGAAAGTTAGAGACTGTGGTGTTTAAGGGTTTCAAGCAGCAACATGATTAAGAATCGAGCTTTTGCAGTATAATCTCTGAGGAGAAGGAAAATGGTTGGAGTGTCCTATGTTATTTTCAGCACGCAGGATAGTATTGGAGGAGTGAGAGAGATAGACTCCGGGTTGTAGAAAGATTATCAAGAGGTTGTGAGACGGGTTGCGGATTTTAGGCAGCATGGTCTCGGGAATCAAGGTCACTCGGGATGAGTGAGGGTTGAGTTGCTATGAGTTGAAGGAAGTTACTATTATCTCCAAGGCAATTAAAGTTGATTAAAAGAAGATAGATTTATTAGCCATGGTTGAAATGGCACATGTACGACAGTGATCGGTTCCTTCGGTGTGATCGAGTATGTGTATGGTTTGTGCAAATGTGTGTGGGGCATGTCGGCCGTCGTAATAGATATCATTTGGAAGCATTAAAATGCTATGGCATGTCAGGTGTAGGCGGGTCCCGGAAGGTTTATGGTGGTTCAGACCACTACTTAAGGATTTGCATGTATTGCGCTTGTGAGAATTCACTTGTGTATTGTTATGGTTCTCATGAATTGAGGGAAGTAAAAGGTTTCTATATGATGAAGTGTTCACCCTATTAGTGGTTCAGGAGTTATGATGAAAATTCTTGCGCAATCTCATATTGGCATGTTAGGTGCGGTAAATAGTATGTAATTGGGAGTAAGAATCGAGATTGCGGTTCGGTGTTAACAAGAATGTCATGAACTCAGATGGGCAAGGAAACTGGTGTTGTCTTCAGTGTCACCTGAGATCGGTGTTTGGTGAAAGAGGCTTTGGATCCTGGTTATGGGTTCTTGATTTGTTTTACAACGTTAGTGTGGTCGGTGGTATGGATGTGCAAACTTGTTACCTTGTGTGGAAGGCCGTGGGAGCATGACCGCAGGAAAATTGCATAAGTGTGGCATGTAGTCACCTGATTGGTTGAAGAATTAGACCAATTATAAAGGAGTGTAATATTGCTTAATTGAGAATTTATGCCTGGAAGGCATTCAACTCTGTTGGTTGTGGATTGTGGGGTGTTTATCTCGGCTATGATGGTTGTCCTCGTGTGTATAAGAAAAATAAAGCGGGTTGTTTTGACCCAGGTAAGGCTATCAGCCTAGTTCAATGCGAGCAGAATCAGCTTGAAGTGAGTGAATGGATTTAAACAAGATTTTGGGCTTCATGCGAGTCAGAGGTGTTCATTTCAGTATGGCACTCCTCAAGGAGGGGTATTGGGATATCAGGTGTTGTCCCGTCTTCGTCAAATTCATGTGATATTGTGATTGTGCCGTGTGAGTTGTGAAACGGCTTGATAATTTCTTATGTGTTGAGGTTCCGCGTAGTGACAAGGTTATGTGAGCAGGATGGCTCCTGAGATTCAGATTATATATCGCACCTCGGTCGTGCTGGAGGTTTTGTAGCATATGGGTCTATCAGTCTCCCCAGAATGGTATTATGCACTTAGCGTGCTTGTGACCAATATTCAGTGATTTGTAATAGTGAGCAATTCAGCTCCGTGTATATTTCCTTATGTAAATCTTATGATGGGATCGGGTGGCACGCCGCCGCGGGTATGTTATTTGGATCGGGTTGCATGTCGCAACAGTGTGATGTTGAGCAAGGCTCCTGTAATTATTTTCTTGTGTTTTACTTCATAATTGTATGGGGAAAGTTCATATTAGTTGCGTGAGTTGAGTAGTCCCTTCCGGAGTCATTTCCTTATGTGTCGTGTTCGAATTGTGGCCTATTGGCGCATTGTGGCATCGTGTGAGGCTAATGGCCGTGTTTGGGGTGATTGGTTGTCTGAGCAGTTCATACTGGGTGAGACGAAATTTATAAATCTGGGATCGGTGTGATAAGACTATGCAAGTATATTACAGGACAATCACCATCATTGGTTGTAATGAGATGATGATCTTAGTCAGGAGAAAGGATTTCAATGTTTAGTTAACTCTGCAGTTGGTTAGGAATTTCTACACATTTCCTCCGTTGTGGTGGTATCGTCAGCATTATAGCAGGATGTATGTGTGTATCTTATAAGGTGCTTTGAGAGCATCAAATTCGTAGAATTCTGGCTATTAAGGTTCAGGGAGCGTCATTGTGGTCAGATGATGGATTATGCGGTGTATGGTGCTGATTCAGCAAAGATACGCAGTTGTGTTCTGGTGCCTCGTGTGGTAGTTGACGTGGTGTTCACATATTAGAAACAGGCATGGCAGAGAATTTCAAGTGTTGGAACTGAGGTCTGAGTTTATTATATGGATAAAAGGGAATACCTTCAGATTTTATCAAGCTAATGTGCTCAACTAGGTTGTGGTAGCACGGGCAGGTGCACGAGGTGTTAAATAGTGATTTTAGATAATTCTAGGGCAGTTCTTGGCACGTTCGAGGACGAATGTCTGGTTAAGTGGGGGAGAATGTAACGACCTGACCGGTCGTTTTGAGATCCAACGCGTCGTTCAGCAGTTGGGGGTCATGAACAACTTCATTTCGGGTATTGTGACTTGGGTGTATGGTCAGAGTTGAAATTCAAGAGGTTCAGAGTTAAATTGAAAGGAAAATTTTCATTTCAGAAGCCTTAAGTTGAAGAAATTGAGTAAGACTAGAATTTTGAGTAAACGACCTCGCATTCAGGATCCGAAGGTTCCAAAAGGTTCATATGGAGGTTGAGCCATAGGTACAGCTCAGCCTAGAACCTATATCGCAACACCTATCATAGAGCCTTATATCGAGCAGGAGGAGGAGGTCCCTGTTTAGACCGTGCAAGTTAGACCAGCTAAGGTCCTAGAGGGGTTTATTGCTACCCCCGTACTTCAGGACGCTTTGGTCCGTCTGGTCGGACTTATGGAGAGTGTGGCCCAGTCTAGTATATTTCATGTGGCACCGGCCGTCTCTCAGGATGGGGTAGGATCCCAGACTCCCGCTACTCACACTCTAGAGCAGATGGCTCCCATATGTCAGACTCCGAAAGTTCCACATGTTGAATTAGTTCAGCCTATCATTTCTACACAGTCTGAGGAGAGGCTCGCGATGTCTTCCGAGGAGCTTAAGAGGTTGGACAAGTTTACCAAGCTCTTTCCCATTAATTTTGGTGGTACACTTTCTAAGGACCCACAAGATTACTTGGACCATTTCCACGAGGTGTTGCGCAACAGGGGTATTATGGAGTCCAATGGAGTCGACTTCACAGTGTTTTAGATGACCCGTTTTCCAAGAGATAGCGGCATAGTTATGTTCGAGGCAGGCCAACGGATTCACCTCCACTCACTAAGGATCAATTCTCACAGCTATTCTTGGAGAAGTTCATCCCTTTTACTCTGAGAGAGGACTATCGCAGCCAGTTTGAGCACCTACAGTAGGGTATCATGACTATTACCCAATACGAGACCAAATTTGTTGACCTATCTCGCCATATAGTTATCTTGATCCCTATTGGGAGGGAGATGGTGAGGAGATTTATAGATGACCTTACATATAGTATCAGGTTGCAAATGGCCAGAGAAACTGAGGATGGTATTTCTTTAAATAGAGTTGTAGAGATTGCTAGACATATCGAGAGGATTTGTAGTCAGGGAAGAGAGGCATCATCTGAGAGGAGGCCTCATCATTTCTGTGGTTTTAGTGGTGCCTCGTCTGGAGGAAGGGTTCATTTGGTAGAGGCCATCCTCCCAGGCCTATTCAGATAGCACTTCAGGTAGCACACCGTGCTTCGGGCAGTCATGGTTCTTATGGGTCTCATCTTGAGTAGCCAGTATTTAGCACACTTTTAGCTCCTATTATAAGTGCACCACCACTACAGAGTTACTACGGTGGTCTTTATCAAAGAGTAGATGACATAGTGAACCACTTCGCGAGCCGAGGGTCAATGAAATTATCCCTGCGGAGTTTTCTTTTGCCAAAGATAGTCAGGCCATGAGCAAACAACTTTCTTCAATGTCTTCGCATGACAGTACCGAACTTTATCCTACCCAGATAACAGAGGGCTTGTTGTCTCTTGTACGCATGGATTGTTTTTGGAAGCCTGATTTTCCTGTTATTGTTCCTAACGATAACCAAAGAATAACCTCTTACAAGACCGGGTATTCTTATGTTTATACTTATCCTTTCACATTAGGATTCAAGCCTTCCATCGACCCTGTTATCATCGAGTTTTGTCGATTCTTCAAAAAATATTCTTGGACAAGTCGGTCCTCTTGTTTGGCGAGTTGTCGCGTGCCTTAGGTATTTGGCCAATTTAGCTTCCGTATCCTTCACTTTTCATCATCTTATTCACCTTTATTCTCCGATGTTGTTCCGCCAAGGAGTGTTTACTCTCGCGACTAGGAGTAAAAGGGTGTTAGTTACTCCAGATGATGACAAAGACTGAGGATGGTATGTCCAGTATGTTGATGTCCCTACTGCAGGTTTAGTAGGTGAAGAAAATCTCCCCTTCCCTGAGAAGTGGAATCTTGCACGTGAGTACAGTTTTTCTCACTTTTCTTTCCTTTGCTTCTGATGAATTATCAGTTCCGTGACTATTTCTTTTTTCCTTTGCAGCAACTATGGGAACCGTTGAGAATGTCTCCGGTTTCCGTGATTAGGTATAAAAACTCTTGTTGATTGCTCCTTTAGAGGAACATTCGTGGAAGTACCTATCTGGGAGGTTTATTTGGAAGGTTAAGACCCACAGTAAGTAAATTGTTTTCTTACTTCTTTGCTTTTTGAGCTTTATCTGATCCCTTTGATTTGTTAGGGTTTCCCGCTCGTGGTATTTCTGTTGCGGCTGTGTCCACTTCAAGGTTGTCCCTAGCAAAGGCCTAGGAGATCATTGTTGGTTCCTCCTCGTCGAAGAGAAAAGAAAGTAGGTCCAGGACCTTAGAGGAGGAAGAGGAAGAGGAGGGTTCGCTGGTCCACAGGTCACGTAGGAGGAGGGTGGTCTCTAACGACGAGTCTATACCCGTTGTTGATCCTCCCGTACCTGAATCTGAACTTTCTGTCCCCGAGGATGCAACTCCCTCTCCTGTTCGTGAATCCATTGATCTCATGTTCCGTGAAGGTTTTGGTACCATTTTTTATGAATCCCTTCTTGCTGTGTTCTCTCCTCCTACTCCCAAAGAACTTCCTTCATTTTCTCCCGTTGTTGTTTCTGCTCCCATGGCTATTCTTGCTCCCGCTGTTGTTTCTATTTCCATGGTTGTTCCTGCTCCCGTTGTTGTTTCTGTTTCTCAGCCTACTTTGCCCATAGCTTTTTTATCTGCCCCTGCTTTCGTGCCTTCTGCTATGGAAGTAGGATCTTCCAACTGGGGGGGGGGGGG
>ML245353.1:0-78868 GCA_005239495.1 Nicotiana undulata
ACCCGACACAACAGAGTAGTAGCTACGCACGGACTCTCGTCACTTTGCGCGTACGTATCCCCCACAAATAAGGACAGACACAATCGTTTACATTTACCTATGGGGATAATTCCCTCTTACAAGGTTGGAAATGAGACTCACCTCGCGTAGAACCTACTCCTCGGGTCAAGAAAGTCCCGAAACTCCAAACTCGTAGCCCAAGGGCTCGAAACTAGCCAAATATTATTTAAATACATCAACATACGCTCAAAAGTATGAAATTCTACTACTAATTAGGCTAATTCATCATTCTTGAAGAAATCCCAAAATACAACCCCAGGCCCATATGTTCGGATTCCGGAAATTTTCGAAGATAATACTCACCCATAGCCTAAGGATCAATAATATATAATTCCATAAGATTTCATGGTGAAAAAGTGGTGAAATTTCCCTTAGTTCATCAACCCTAGGTTTCCACTCTAACCCCTTTGATTCCACTTATTAGGTGGTATTCTACCTAAGTTTTGATGTAATAAACTAACATATAATTGAGAATTACTTACCTCTTAGTTGCTAGATGAAATCCCTCTTGAAAGCTCTCAAAATCGCCAAAGTTAAAAGAAAATGGTGAAAAGAGGAAGAGATCCCGTATTAAATGAATCACTGCTTCAGTGATTCTCGCCTGCGGTCCTGCACCTGCGGCCAAATAGTCGCACCTGCGGAAAAAGGCAAAGAGGGCCAGGGATCGCACCTGCGATGGAAGGCCCGCACCAGCGGGTCCGCACCCGGGCAAATCTCGCGCCTACGAGGTCGCGCCTGCGGGTGGAGGCCCGCACCTGCGAAGGTTGGCCAAGTCCTTAAGGGGGTCGCACCTGCGATCTGGGCAACCGCACCTGCGGTCACACCAGATCTGGTGCACCAGCAGCGGAAGTTGTTGGTTTTTGGCCCCGATTGGGGTTCGGGAGGCCCCTGGGCCCACCCGAGCCCCCGTGCAATTATACCAACAAGTCCTAAATCATATTACGGACTTGCTCGAGGCTTCAGAACACCCTTAACAACGCTATATCTCAAAATCACCCCTCAAAACCCCTAGGATCAAACTTAAGAATTTCTAAGTTCTTGAATACGCTTCCAATGCGCCGAACCGACCTATACTACTCGGAATGACACCAAATTTTGCAGGCAAGGCATAATAATCATATTTGACCTGCTCCGGGCTCCGGAACCATAATACGGGCCCGGTAACAAGGTTTTCACATTAATTATCCTTTTCAAAACCCTTTATAGTTTCCAGAAAACAATTTTCTTTAAAAATTCATTTCTCGGTCTTGGGACCTCGGAATTTGATTTCGGGCATACGCCCACGTCCCATATTTTCCTACGGACCCTCCAAGACCGCCAAATCACGGGTCCAGGTCCGTTTACCAAAAATGTTGACCAAAGTCAACTTTAGTCAATTAATTATTACAATTCCAGTTTTTCATCAAGTTTTTTTACATAGAAGCTTCCCGGCTACACGTCCGGGATGCGCACGCATATTGAGGTGGAATTAATGGAGGATTTCGGAGCTTCGAAACGCAGATTTAGCTGGGTTAACACGGGATGACCGTTTGGGTTATCACAATATCCACCTTTTAAACAAACGTTCATCCTCGAACGGACTTAGAAGTGTACCTGGAGTGCTGAATAAGTGTGGATATCTGCTCCACATATCCTCCTCGAACTCCCAAGTCGCCTCCTCGACCGGTTGGCCCCTCCACTGGACCTTTACAGTAGAGATTTTCTTAGATCTCAACTGGCGGTCCTGTCTATCAACAATAGCAACTGGCTCCTCCTCGTAGCCCAACCTCTCATCCAACTGAATAGTACTGAAATCGACAATGTGAGAGAATTCAGCGTGGTATTTCCGGAGCATGGATACGTGGAATACCAGATGAACTCCCGATAATCTGGGAGGTAAGGCAAGCTCATAAGCAACCTCACCAACTCGCCTCAATACCTCGAAAGGACCTATGAACCTCGGGCTCAACTTGCCTTTCTTCCCGAATCTCATAATACCCTTCATCGGTGAAACCTTCAGCAGAACCTTATCTCCCTCCATAAATGACACATTACGTGCCCTCTGATCCGCGTAACTATTCTTTCTGGACTGTGTTGTGTGGAGCCTCTTCTGAATTAACTTCACCTTCTCTAAAGCATGTCTCACCAGGTCTACACCATATAACTTAGCCTCACCAGGCTCAAACCACCCGATAGGAGAACGACATAGCCGACCATATAAAGCCTAAAATGGAGCCATCTCGATGCTGGACTGATAACTATTGTTGTAAGCAAACTCGGCCAAGAGCAAGAACTGGTCCCACTGGCCTCCAAAGTCAAGCACATAGACTCTGAGCATGTCCTCCAATATCTGAACGGTACGCTCTGACTGACCATCAGTCTGTGGATGAAATGTTGTGCTGAGATCAACCTGAGTACCCATCTCTCTGTGCAATGCTCTCCAGAAGTGCAAGGTGAACTGAGGACCTCGATCAGATATAATGGACACCGGTACACCGTGTAACCGGACTATCTCTCGAATGTAGATCCGGGTTAGCCTCTCAGAAGTATAAGTAGTAGCTACCGGAATGAAATGCGCCGATTTGGTCAACCTATCCACAATAACCCAAACTGCATCAACCTTCCGCAACGTCCGAGGCAACCCAACCACGAAGTCCATAGTAATGCTCTCCCACTTTCACTCAGGAATGGGCATCTGCTGAAGTAGGCCTCCTGGCCTCTGGTGCTCATATTTAACCTACTGGCAATTAAGACACCTAGTCACATACTCCACAATGTCCCTCTTCATCCGTCTCCACGAGAAATGCTGCTTCAGATCACGATACATCTTCGTAGCACCAGGATGAACAGAATACCGAGAACTGTGTGCCTCCTCTAGAATCCTCTGCCTCAAGCCATCAACATTAGGAACACACAATCGACCCTGAAGTCTCAGAACACCATCCTCGCCAATAGTAACCTCCTTGGCACCACCCTGAACCACTGTCTCCCGTAGTTCTGCCAAACACGGATCATCATACTGTCGAGCCTTGATCTCCCTATATAATGAAGACTGAGAAACCACATGAGCTAGAACTCGACGAGGCTCTAAAAGATCTAATCTCACCAAGCAATTGGCCAAGGAATGAATGTCCAAGGCTAGAGGTCTCTCCTCCGCTGCAATATAAGCCAAGCTACCCATACTCTCTGCCTTCCTACTCAAAGCATCTGCTACTACATTGGCCTTGCCCGGATGATAGAGAATGGTGATGTCGTAATCCTTCAGTAACTCAAGCCACCTGCACTGCCTCAAATTAAGATCCCTCTGTTTGAACAAGTGCTGCAAGCTGCATTGGTCTGTATACACCTCACAAGACACCCCATATAAGTAATGCCTCCAAATCTTAAGAGCATGAACAATCGCCGCCAACTCTAGATCGTGCACTGGATAATTCTTCTCATGAACCTTCAACAGGCGTGAAGCATAGGCAATAACTCTTCCTTCCTGCATCAACACACACCCCAAACCAACGCGTGAGGCATCGCAATACACCGTATACATCCCAGAACCTGAGGGTAATACCAAAACCGGTGCTGAAGTCAAAGTCGTCTTGAGCTTCTAAAAGCTCGCTTCACACTCGTCAGACCACTGAAATGGGGCATTCTTCTGAGTCAATCTGGTCAGTGGGGTTGCAATGGATGAAAATCCCTCCACAAACCGCCGATAGTAGCCTGCCAAACCCAAGAAACTCCTGATCTCAGTAGCCGAAGTAGGGCGTGGCCTACTCTGAACCGCCTCAATCTTCTTAGGATCAACCTGAATACCCTCTCTAGATACAACATGCCCCAAGAATGCCACAGAGTCTAACCAAAACTCACACTTGGAGAACTTAGCATATAACTTCTGTCCTCGCAAGGTCTGGAGCACAACTCTCAAATGCTGCTCGTGCTCTCCCATGCTACGCGAGTAAATCAAAATGTCTTCAATGAACACGATGACAAAGGAATCAATAAACGGCCTGAACACCGTGTTCATCAAGTCCATAAATGCTGCCAGGGCATTAGTCAAGCCGAAAGACATCACTAGGAACTCATAATGGCCATATCTCGTACGAAAAGCTGTCTTCGGGACGTCAGAAGCCCAAATATTCAACTGGTGGTACCCCGATCTCAAACCAATCTTAGAAAACACTCTTGCACCCTGAAACTGGTCAAATAAATCATCAATGTGCGGCAGTGGATACTTGTTCTTGATGGTGACTTTGTTCAACTGGCGGTAGTCAATGCACATCTGCATAGACCCATCCTTCTTCTTCACGAATAGAACTGGGGCACCCCACGGTGATACACTCGGCCTGATACACCCCTTATATAATAACTCCTCAAGCTTCTCTTTCAACTCCTTCAGCTCCTTAGGAGCCATACGGTACGGGGGAATGGAAATAGGCTGAGTATCTGGAGCTAAGTCAATACAGAAATCAATATCACGATCCGGAGGCATGCTTGGAATATTTGAAGGGAATACGTCTGAAAACTCTCGAACCACGGGCACTGAATTAATAGTCGGAGACTCGGCGGTGGTGTCCCGCACATAAGCAAGGTACGCCAAATAACCCTTCTCGACCATATGTCGAGCCTTCAAGAAGGAAATAACTCTACTAGTTGTACTAACTGAGGAACCTCTCCATTCCAGCCTAGGCAACTCGGGCATGGCCAAAGCAACCGTCTTGGCGTGGAAGTCCAAGATGGCATGATTAGGAGATAGCCAATCCATTCCCAGGATGATCTCAAAATTAACCATGTCGAGCAATAGAAGGTCCGCTCTAGTCTCGAACCCACAAAAGTTGACAACACAAGATCGATAGATCCGGTCTACCACCACAGAATCGCTCACATGAGTGGACACATATAGAGGAGAATCCAAGGACTCGCAAGGAACATCCAGAAAACAAGCAAATAAGGCTGACACATATGAATAAGTAGATCCCGGATCAAATAGCACTGATGCCTCCCTACCACATACTGAGATAGTACCTGTGATCACGGCGTCTGAGGCCACTGCATCTGCTTGGGCCGGAATAGCATAGAATCTGGCTGGAGTGCCTGAAGACTGACCTCCGCTGAACTGAATAGGAGCTAGCGGAGCTCCCCCTCATTGCCTTCACCTCTGGGACGACCTATACCAGCCTGTCCTCCACCTCAGGGTGGACGGAGCACCGGTGCTGAGTATGTAGGCTGATAACTCTCTTGAACATCCTTGCCACGAAGTCTAGGACAAGTCCTCCTCATATGGCCTGAATCCCCACACTCATAGCATCTTACTGGAGGCATGGCCTGCTGCCCTGAAGAAGAAGAACTTTGAATAGCTGGGGGACGATGAGAAACCTCTGGCATAGCACTGAAGTAGGGACTGGGAGAACCCTGATGACCTAAATACCCGCCAGAGGAACCCTAGATGGCTGGTCGGCGATAAGAACTCTCCGGCATGGCACTGAAATAAGGCCTCACTATAGCACCACGGGGAGGTGGTGGAGGAGCTGAATATGGAGGCCTACTAGGCTGGCCTTTGCTGAACTGGCCTCTGCCCCTGCCTGGGGCACCTCGAAAATCTCTCGAAAATCTAGACCTCTTATCCTGCTAACCCTGCTCTCTGCCCCTCGATCGGTAACCCTCAATCCGGCGAGCTATCTCGACCACAAGCTGATAAGGAGTACCCATCTTCACCTCTCGGGCCATGTTGGCCCTAATACCTGAGTGCAACCCAGCTACGAATCTCCGCACTCTCTCAGCTTGTGTAGGTAGAATCATGAGGGCATGACGGGACAACTCTGAAAACCTGGCCTCGTAATCTGTCACTGTCATCTGCCCTTGCTCCAGCTGCTCGAACTGATACCGCAGCTCTTCCCTCTCGGAGGGTGGAATATACCTGTACAGGAATAGCTGAGTGAACTGCTCCCATGTGAGAGGAAGGGAACCTGCTGGCCTACCCAGGATGAATGACTGCCACCATCTGCGGGCCCTGCCCTCTAGTTGAAAAGTAGTGAAATCAACCCCATGGGACTCCAAAATCCTCATATTGTGCAGTGTGTCCCTGCACCTATCAATAAAATCATGGGCATCCTCGCCCTTCTCACCTCCGAATCGAGTCCATCTATCAAGTAGCTTCTGCGGATCGCCGTCCGCGACTGGTCTAAGCTCAGGTGCTACTGCTGGCTGTGCTCCACCCGCGGGCAGAGTACCCGGAGTCTGATATACTTCCGTTGCATGACCTGCGGCCTGGGTGGTAGGGTTCTGAACTCTCCCTCCCACTTGAGATGTAGCAGGATCCGCTGGAAATAAACCAACCTGAGTCATACTATCCATGAACAACATCATACGGCCCATGACCTCCTGGAAGCCCGGTGCTGTCGTGAAATCCATCGGAGCTGGATCTTTTGGGGGAACCTCACCCCGCTCCTTAGGGATAGGATCCTCTGGGGGTGCTAATGGGGTAACTCTGGGATGCCCTCGTCCCCTGCCTCGGGTCGGTTCCCTCCCCCGGCCTCTGCCACGGCCTGGAATATCAACTGCACGAGTCCTCACCATCTGTGAGAGAATAGAAGAGTGAGATTTAGTAAGACCACCAACTGCACGATAGAATAAGAATAAAGAGATATTTTCCTAACACCCTTTAGCCTCCCGAAGATAAATACAGACGTCTCCGTATCGATCCGGAAGACTCTACTAGGTTCGCTTGTGACTTGTGAGACCTACGTGAACCTAGGGCTCTGATACCATGTTGTCACGACCCAAATTCCTACTCAGGTCATGATGGCGCCCAACACCGAAGTCAGGCAAGCCAACACTAGTTACTAATGAAATTACCTAAACAAATGAGATGTTCAAACACTTACCCAGTTTTTAAATTTAAGGAGTCCTTTACTAAAGGTGAGGAAATGAAGCAAGTTGATTTAAAATAACCCCAAAATCATTTGCCAGCATAAACGGAATTAGCAAATTACTAGCGAATCAATTACGGGTGCCAAGACCTAGTGTCACAAGCCCACAGGCGACTAGTGTAATATACAAATAGACAAAATGAATGTACAACTGTCTGAAAGGGGGTAGATAGAAATATCCCAAAAATAATAGAAGCTCCAGAGTGCCGCTGCAGAATGCCAGGAAGAGCATCTCACCGTGTAGTCAAATCCCGGTAGTACTCTCAGCGACGAACACCCGAATGGTGACCAAGTGCAACAACCTCAGAACCTGTACAATTAAGTACAGAAGTGTAGCATTAGTACATATAAACAAATATGTACCCAGTGAGTATCTCGTCTAAACTCGAAGAAGAAATGACGAGAGGTACACGTGTTACTCACTAGGGTCGTCATCAATAATATGATTTAATGAATCTAAACAGTAATAACATTTATGGAAAGCAAGTAGACATGAAGCATCAGTATATAAAGATAACGATCTCCCTGCAAGGTCCAAGCAACAATATTTAACAAAAATCACAAGTTTCTTTCTCACAGAACAATTTAATTGGTAGAATAATAATAAGACTCTCAATCAAGAACATAGCATATAATATGCCGAGGCGTACGGCCGAAGCGACGCAGAAATTTGAATGTGCACTGCCGAGGGTCGAGCGGCAGAACCATAGATGCATCTATTACCCCGCTCACGAATTATACATGCGACACGGGTGCTCGTAGACATACACAAAATTATCAGGAAATTCAGGAATTTATCATGGATTATTCTTAAATTCAGGGATTTAAACAGTTAAACTTACACATAGCTTCCAATATTCTCATGTTAATTTCAAGGGTAATTAGCAACCAGGAACACAAGTATGGATACAGGTAAGGCACATAGAGGCATGCTTCTGAAGTCCTAAATTCTACCTGACACAACAGAGTAGTAGCTACGCACGGACTCTCGTCACTTTGCGCACCAATCCAATAAGATGGGATCGGGTTGCACGCCACTACAAGTGAAATAAGGGTGGATTATTATGGTGAAATAAGCGTGACTTATGATATTATTTATTATATGGTGGGATCGGGTTGAACGCCGCAACATAGTTGTGTATTTTGTATTCCCTGTGTTATTGGATTGGCTTCAGTTCCTTCGTATAAAATTATGAGAATTTGTATTCTCCGATTTTCACTGTCTTATGTGAATTTAGTCAGTATAATTGACATTACTGCTTTACCGTCATTTCCTGAGCTCTTTTCCTAACACTATTATTCTGGTGAATTATTTTTCAAAGTGCATTTACTACGTTGAGTCATTACCTCCTACCCTGCTAAGTCATTAGTAATATAGTATTTTAAAAAGAAAGAACTAATATCATGCTACCTTGTGTGACTTTAGGTTAGAACTCGCCATATATTCCAGTATCTACTATTTCTAATAATCGTTATATTTTATTTCAATTGCTTCCCCCGCTTAATCTTCTTAACCCGTCTGAGGTTTCTCATTTACATATAAAGAAATTGTTATTATGTTTTAACTTGATAAATTCTATTTATATTTCTATTTCTATTATATAGAAGAGAGAAGAGGAGGTTGACCAAGGACATAATGGTTATTTCAAATATATTAGTGCATTATTTTCTTGTATACTAGGTTCAAAAGTTTGGTTGTGGTTCTTCTTAACAGGAAAAACAAAACTAACGTGGCCATAAGCTATTAAATTCTTTAGGTGGACCACACTTTCCATTCAACCTTCACTATCTTCATTAAATGCATTATTGATTGTTATTATTATTATTTTTTCAATAAGCACTTTAACTAGAAAAAATATCTTTTTGGTAATTTTATAATTCAAATGTTCAACTGATTAAAAATACTAAGGTCACATACATTTATATATGGCAATTCTATTATCTCCTTGAGAAACATTATTTCATTTATTTTATTTATAACTATTCCAGGTAAAGAAGATTTCATTAAATTTTTTAGTGATAATGTATGTAGATTTACATTGAAATGTTATTATATCATTATCAATTGATATCATTTTATACAAAGTTCTAAATAAATTTCAATTACGATTGGAATACTTTATAAAATTAGGAAAAAAATTTAAGAATAAAATATACTTTTAAATCCCCCTTTTTATATAATATAAATCGAAAAACGGAATAAACTTCGAACTAAATATTTTTATACATTTTACGGGTTTCGTAATACGAATACAACGTCCGAGCAAAAAATTATTGAGTTCATGTGTACCTGTAACTAATACATGAATTACTTCGGAAACACGCGATAAAATTGGAAGGTATATACACAAACGGTATGTTTCACAATATTAATATAGTTTAACTTATGATAATAAGTTAGTTAATAGTTTTTCCTGACAATTATATTATCTCCCTAAAAAACATTATTTATTTATTTTATTTATTAACTATTCAAGGTAAAGAATATTTCATTAAAAAAGATTAGTGATATAGTATGTAGATTTACATTCAAATGTTATTATAGCATTATCAATTGATATCATTTTATACAAAGTTCTCATTAAATTGCAATTACGATTGGAATACTTTATAAAATTAGGAAAAAAATATTTAAAAATAAAATATAGTTTTAAGTCCCTCTTTTTATTATAGAATATTAAAAATTTGTTCAAACTGCATAATAAGTACCCCTCTCTAAAATATGAGTTGAGAATATCTGAAGTAAAAATTAAGACAATTAGTTTGTGGAATTTGTTTCTTTTAAAAATTATTATATATTGGGAAGTATGAAAGTATCATCATATAGAATTATACTTCTCCCTCTATGATCGAAATTAGTTGTGTACTTACTCTATTCAATAAGAATTAAAATTATATAAATTTTAAAATACATAAATATACAATTAATTATTTTTAAGATTATCTCAACAAATAATACTAGTGTGATGAAAATTGTATTATTCTCTTAATAGTATCTCAATCATATCAAATAAAACTAGAAAAAACTGTAATATTTCAATTTAAGGTCAATTTGATTAGTAATGGAGTGATCGAGAGATTAATTTATTTTTAATAATATTAATATGTTCTATTATTCAAATTTTGAGTAGTATAAAAAGAAAAAAGTAATACATCAACACAACTGAAAATACTAAAAGAATAAAACTATATATCATTCAAGTCAAACAATGAGAAAAATACATGAAGACTTATTTTGTAATTGACTTTTTAATTATTATTCTATAGTAATTAATTTAAGGTTTGGTGGTGCAAAAAATTTTAAAATAAAAAAGTGTAGACTTATGTAGAAATAATTTAAAAATTTTACTTGAATTATTATCTAATCATTGTATAATAAAGCATTAAAGTTCGACAAGTATTTCAAAGTGATTGGTATAGTAATACAATTTCAGAAAAATTAAAATGCACATAATGCAAAAGATAAACAGCAATACATGTAATCGTGGTTCTATAAGTTATTACACAAAAACTTATTCTCTTTCTTTTTTCCCTGAAGGCGTAGAATGTGTAACTAACAATAGACCAAAGAAATATCAAAAAGAAGAAAACAAGAAAAAGAACAAAATAATAATAATTGGGCCCGTGCATCGCACGGGTACATTATCTAGTATTAAATACAATAGCTATTCGATGTTGAATTTTATTTGAATAATGTTATTTTTCCTCATTCAAATGATTTCTAAAACAAACTCATCTTTCTCGTTGATTTCCTACTTACTCTAAAAATTATAAATTTATTTTCTGATATATATATAAATGAAATCTCTCAAATATTTAAACTAGCAATTGACATGAATATTATGTACCGCATGGCACGTGGATTTCGTCGTGCAAAGCGAGATGGAAGGATGTGGGCACAAGGTGCCGTGTGTGTTAAAGAGTGAAAATTGTTGTTTATGGTATGAGATTACGAGAAATGAAATTATTGGAATAGAGTATTAGAAACACTTTTTTTGGTTGAGTTCACATTGTTTTCCTTACTTGAGCATATTTACACTTATCTATATCCCAACTAGGTTGTTGTTTAATTACTTGGTTACTTTCCGTTGTCATTCGTATTGTTTTCCTTTATCGTCATTTCTGTTTGTAATTTGATTTATTCCTGCAATTTGCATTACTTTGATATTCCTATCATGTTAGATTTATGTCATATCCTGCTCAGGTTTAGATGTTCAGTGAGTTTCATTACCTGGACTTGTCACTACTCTACCAAGGTTAGACTTGATACTTAATGGGTACCACCATGGTGTACTCATACTACACTTCTGCACATCTTTTTCTGCAGATTCAGGTACTTCAGATCGAGTTGGTTTTGGGATTTACGCTTGGTGATGTTGGAGACTTCAAGGTGTACCTGCTGGACGTTCGCATGCTACGGAGTCACCTTCTATTGTATTCAATTCCATTGTTTCCTTTTATTTCGGAACAATGATGTATTTATTATGTATAACTACTCCTAGAAAGGCTTATGACTTGTGCTACCGGCTTTGGGAATTATAAGTTTTATAGAGAATTCAATTTCTAAAGTAGTTAGACGCTAATTATTGTTGTTACTCAGTATATGCTAGGCTTACATAGTCCCTAAGACTAGGCGCCATCACGATACCCAACCGAGAGGAAATTGGGTCGTGACAAAATGAAAATACTTTTTACTGCATCATTTTGTTGAAATGAAAGAAAATATATTTTCTATATCACGGAAAGAAAGTACTCCCTTCATTTCAATTTAAGTGAACCTATTTTCTTTTTAGTCCGTGCTAAAAAGAATGACCCCTCTCATTATTTGAAAATAATTAACCTTTATGCAATAATTTATAGCCACACAAAATATATGTGCCTTATTATACACCACAAATTCAAAAGTCTTCTCTCTTTTCTTAAAGTTCGTGCCCAAACAAATAGGTTCACATAAATTGAAATGAAGGGAGTACTTTTTTTGTTAAAATAAAAAAAAAACTTTTTTTATATCTTGAAAAGAAAATACTCATTTTTTAAAATGGAAAAAAATACTCTTTTTATAACTAGAAAAGAAAGTACAATTAATAATTTAGTGTGGGGTGAGGATGAGGTGTGGTGGGTTGGTAGGGATGGGGAATGGAGGGAAGGTTGGAAAAAAGTTTTTAAAATTATTTTTCCCTCTTCATGACAGGGAAAATATTTTTCTCCAATGGGAGGAAAATGAGTTTGTGAAAAAATATTTTTTAAAATATTTAAGCCAACCAAATATGGAAAAATTAAAAAATATTTTCTGGAAAGTATTTTCCTTCACACCAAACACACCCTTCAAGAAGAAAACCCATTTTGTACCCATGAACATAATCGCTATAGTTGGAAAAAAGCGAGCAAGAAAAACTACTGAATACACTAAAATTAAGACGAATATACATAATTTTAGCATTATTTATTCATAGCTGTGATGACCCAAAAGGTCATCCTGAGTAATTCCAGTTAAATCTGTGTTCCGAGGCCTCGAAAGCCTCCGTTAATCCCACCTCGATATGCGTGCGCAGCCCGGGCAGGTAGCCGGGAAACTTCCATGTAAAAATTTGATAAAAATGGGATTTTTGAATTGAATAATTGAATAAAGTTGACTTTGGTCAACATTTTTGGTAAACGGATCCGGACCCGTGATGTGACGGTCCCGGAGGTCCGTAGGAAAATATGGGACTTGGGCGTATGCCCGGAATCGAATTCCGAGGCCCCAAGCCCGGGAAATAAATTTTTAAAGAAAATTATTTTCTGAAAATAATAAAGGAATGTGAAAGTGAATAATTATGTGAAAACCTTGTTACCATGCTCGTGTTATGGTTCCGGAGCCCAGAACAGGTTTATTATACGTTGTTTGTCCTATCAGTGGAATTTGGTGTAAAATGGGTTTCATTTGATTGGTTTCGGATCCAAGTGAGAAAAAATGGAGTTAATGAACTTGTGAGGTTTCTAAAGAATTTGAAATGTGACTTGGGAGATGATTTTATGTTCCCGAGGCCCGAATGAAATTTCGAGATCGGGAATAGTTCCGTTGTGTCGTTTATAACCTATCTGCAAAATTTGAAGTCATTCCGAGTGGTTTAGGCCGGTTCGACACGTCGAAGTGAATTCTATAATTTCTAAGTTCTTAAGTTTTGAATTCAGGGGTTTTGGAGGGTGATTTTGAGTTTTAGCATTGTATTGAGTGTTCCGTGAGCTCGAGCAACTCCGTTTGATGATTTGGGACTCGTTGGTATTTTTGGACGGGGGCTCGGGTGGGCCCAGGTGCCTCCCGGACCCCGCGCGAGGCCAAAAACCAGCAAAAACCACTACTGGTGCACAACAGCTGGTGTGACCGCAGGTGCGGTTGCCCAGCCGCAGGTGCGGGACCGCCCCTGCGGTCCCAGCCTCGCAGGTGCAAACCCCAGCCCCTTGCCCAAAGTCCGCAGGCGCGAGACCGCAGGTGCGGTCCAGGCCATCGCAGGTGCGACCGTCTCCGCAGGGGCAACCAAAATTCTGCAGGAGCGGGACCGCTGGTGCGGCTCTCAACCCCGCAGGTGCCAGCCCAGGGTCCTAAGCCCTTTTCCGCAATTGCGATCCTTTTCTCGCAGGTGCGAGACCGCATCTGCGGTCTTATGGTCGCAGGTGCGGAAACCCCTGTTGGCAGCCCACTTAAATACTCCAAAATTTCGGGTTTTCCTCATTCCTTCCATCTTCAAACTCCATTAGAGAGCATCCAAGCTTGGGGCATCACCTTCCACGACCACCCACTGTAAGAGGTAAGTAAAACCCCATAAAACTTCTAATTTTAACAATAATTCCTAGCTTAATTCACTAATAAACCACCAAAAATCATAGAATTAGGTAGTAAACTTTAGGGTTCTTAGGAATTTCGTGATTTTTCATGTTAGGCCATAAATTCTGTATTAAATTACGTAACTTCGATCCTTAGACTCCGGGTAATTGATTCCTTCATGAATTTTCGAAAATCTAAACGTGTGGGCCTGGGATCGAATTTTAGTATTCTTGGAAGAATAGTTGGAAATGCATAACTTGGCTTAGAAATTAATTTATTGGGGTACTTATTAATGATTATAACTTCATTATGTCTAGATATTCCCGATTCGGAGTTGAATTTGAGAGGAAAGGTTGTGATCGAGTCTTGACTTGCATTTTCTTTGGAGCCGAGGTAAGTGTTTGGCTTAATCTCAGCTTGAGGGATTAGGTATAGAGCCTTATTTGTTATGTGCTACTCATGTCCAACGTATAGGCGTGGTGACGAGTGCCTATGCGTTGCGGTCAAGTATGCCCGTGAGTCAACTGTGATGAAATTGTGCTATGTTCTTAATATTCCCCGCACTATGAGTAAATTATGAATTAAAAGTGATACTTGATGTTGTTTAATGTCGTGGATAGTTATTGAGTTATTTGTTCCAGTTGAGGCTTACACTGTTGAAATTATATTTATAATGCGAGGTTGGTTATAGATGAGACCCTTGTCGGGCATTTGTTGATATTGTAATTGATGAATTCTCCTTGCTGGGACAAGGGAATTGTATTGAATATTTCCATGTACTTGAGACTTCGTGTTGTTGACTTTCATATTATTGTTGCCGTGTGTTTTATTATTCGTCGCACGAGGGAACAGGCGGTGTTGACTTAGTGTTGTTATATATGCACGAGGGGACATACCGTGCCGAGTGATTGTGAGGTTATGCACGAGGGGACATTCTGTGCTGAGTGTTGTTATATATGCACGAGGGGACATTCTGTGCCGAGTGATTGTGAGGTTATGCACGGGGGGACATTCCGTGCCGAGTGTTGTTATATATGCACGAGGGGACATTCCGTACCGAGTGATTGTGAGTTTATGCACGAGGGGACATGTCGTGCCTTTTCTGTTCATTATCTGTTTGAGAAGCTATACTTTTTCCGTGTCTGTACGTTTCATTTATTACCTTGTACTGCTGTGTTAGCATACTGTTACCCTAACTCCCCCGCATGTTCTCCCCGTATCTGTCTTACTTGATTATTTCTATTGTCATTTTCCCTGCTATTATATAAAATTGCACAGGTACATATGTAGTATTGGTCCTAGCCTCGTCACTACTTCGCCGAGGTTAGGCTCGACACTTACTCAGTACATGGGGTCGGTTGTACTGATGCTACACCTGCACTTCTTTATGTTGTGCAGATTACGCAGCCGGACCCGGAGATCACTGACGATCAGAGCATCTCATTCAGTCACACGGGAGACTCGAGGTAGACCCGCAGACGTTCGTGGGCCTTGACGTCACCTTCTACTTCCCACTATCAGTTCTGTCTTACTTTGTATTTTCAAAGACAGTCTTATGTATTTATTTCAGACCTTTTGTTTGTAGTAATCTCTTAGATAGTCCGTGAGTAGGTGACACCAGTTCTGGGATTTGTTTATGGGTTTCTTTTCGAAAGTGCTATGTTGTATTTTTAGTTATCTGTTCGTATTTGTTGTTATTGAGTTTTATTCAATTCAAACATTGGATTGTCCAGCGGCTTCAACGTTAGACGCAGTCATGGCCCGAAGGTGGGATTTCGGGTCGTGACAATAGCATAAATAAAGTCATATATTTAGTTAAGTGCTTTGTCACGACCCAAACCCAATCAGTTGTGATGGCGCCTATCATGGTACTAGGCAAACCGATTACGCAGACGTTTCTAACACTCTAAAGCTTTGAAAGATACGGGAGCAGTTATAATTAAGGAAAACCATTTAAAAATAGAGTAAGAAACCATGATTTAATATAAAATCTCTCTCAAATCGGGGTGTCACCGGGTACATGAGCATCTACATAAAGATATAGTCTAATGCACTGTCTAGGAAATAAAAACTGAAACATAAAAAGGAAAATAAGGAGGGAGAGTCGAGGTCGACGAACGCCAAGAAGCTACCTCGATAGTCTCCGAAAATTTGGACTCTACAACTCAGCAACCGCCGTGACCTGAAGCACCTGGATGTGCACGCGGGTGCGGGGTGTAGCATGAGTACAACCAACTCAATAAGTAACAAATCTCACCTTTGGATTGAAAGGTAGTGACGAACTCAACAGGTACATTTCAATATGGAAATAACATCAGAAATGTAGGCATACTTTCAAGTTCAACAGTTAAATTCAATTCAAGTAAAAAAACATCAATTTAAATGACATGAGGAGTATGACCTCTCTACATCTACATTCCAATGCACATGTTGTATGGGATGCACCATGCTGAAAGCCTCATATACTCACACTCTCAGAATACTTAATCACTCAGTAATGTACATGGCAAATCCAGCCCAGGGAAGATCCATCACATATATATACACATCAACTGGCGGTCAGCCACTTAGTACTGTATAAGGCCAATCCAGCCCAGGGGAAGATCCATCCCCAAATATAAATGATTCGGATAAGATCCATGTCCAGCGAAGATCTATCCCTCAATATAATCACCTACGTTCGTGGGGGCATATAAAGATTCTAGAGGGGCTCATTCAGCCCAAGCACTATGATAAGCCAGGTCCAGACATAATCCAGTAAACATGATGCGGCGTGCAACGTGATCCCATAACTGTCACTCTCATTCAGGCCCTCGGCCTCACTCAGTAATCAATCTCTCTAATCTCTCTCTCTCTCTCTCTCTCTCTCTCTCTCTCTCTCTCTCTCTTTCTCTCTCTCTCTCTCTCTCTCTCGGGATCACAATGTCGTGAAACTAGCCCAAAAATGAAGATATGATACAACAATAAATAACAACGACGACTGAGATATGATATGAAATGAATGAATATGACTGCGTGCGAAATTCAATGTAATCAATAAGTCAACAACAAGGAAACGACCACTATGGGTCCCAACAGTACTAGTAATAGCATAAACATAATTTCTAGCATGATTGACAGCTCAATTACTTTATCACATGATGATAACACGGATATCAACAAGATAAATCCACTATACAGTTCCATGGAATCGACCAGGTCACAGTTCTTACGGTGACCGCCCACACACCCGTCACTTGGCATGTGCGTCACCTCAACACCAAGCATATAACACATAACTCGGGGTTTCGAACCCTCAGGGACAAGTTTAGAAGTGTTACTTACCTCAATCCGGGTAAATCTCTACTCCAACACACTTTTGCCTTGTGAAATGGCCTCTGAATGCCTCGAATCTATCCACAAACAATGTGGTACAATCAACGCGGGCAAAAGGAAACAATTATATAAGGAAAATACTAAGTTATCAATAAAACCCCCAAAGTCGACTCAAAGGCGGCCCCTGGGCCCACGTATCGAAATCTAATAAAAGTGAAAAAACCCGAAAGACCATTCATACATGAATTCAACCATACCAAATTTATCAAAATATGACACCAAATCGTCATCCAAATCCCCAAATCAAACTCTCCAAATACCTAGCCTCAAACTCCCAAATTTCACTTTAAATACACACAAACTAGGTGGGAAAATCAATGGGGAAAAATATTATTGATCAATAATGTGCACAAGGGACTTACCTCAAGGACGCCTTGAAAATCCTCTCAAGAATCGCCCAAACCCGGGCTTGAAATGCTTAAAATGAAGCAAAATCGCAAACCTTTGTTTTAAATAATCTGCCCAGGCTTTCCGCTTCTGCGGACACTTAACCACATCTGTGATGCCGTAGAAGAGACGACCCACCCGCTTCTGCGGTGAACCACTAGGGATGGGCCACTGCTTCTATGGTCCTTTCCCCTGCATCTGCACAACCGTAGGTGTAGAATTCCCCACCGCACCTGCGAACCTTCCGCTCCTACGCCTATCTTGCCGAACTTGCGACCTCGCAGGTGTGGAAAACTCCGTGCACATGCGACCACAGTACTCCCCAATCTTGGAAACATCTGCGTATCTTAAGCTCGCACATGCGAGCTCGCACCTGTGATCAAAGCTCCGAAGGTGCGATTACTCCAGCAGAATCCATGCTTCAGCCATGCACCAAGTTCCATTTTCGATCCGTTAATCATCCGACATATACCTGGGGCCGTCTGGACCTCAAGCAAACATATAGAAAGTCCTAAAACCTCATACAAACTTAGTTGAGCCCTCAAATCACCTCAAACAACATAAAAAATACGAATCGTGCCCCAGTTCAAGCATATTGAAACTAAGGAATTCCAACTTCTTCAAATGACGCCGAGACCTATCAAATCACGTCTGATTGACCCCAAATTTTGCACACAAGTCAAAAATGACTTTATAAACCTACTACAACTTTCAGAATCAGAATCTGACCCCGATATCAAAACTCCACTCTTGGCCAAACTTCCCAAAAATCCAATCTTTTGCCATTTCAAGCCTAATTCTACTACGGACATCTAAATCACAATCCAGGCATGATCATAAGTCCAAACTCATCCAACGGAGCTAATGGAACCATCAAAACTCCAATCTGGTATCGTACACATAAGTCAACATCCGATCAACCACTTCAACTTAAGCTTTCAACCATGAGACTAAGTGTGTCATTTCATTCTGAAACCTCTCCGGACCCAAACTGAATACCCCGACAAGTCATATAACAACAAGAAAGGACAAAATGAGAAAAAAATGGGGGAACGGAGATACAACTCTCAAAACGACTGACCGGGTCATTACATGCTTAAACTCCATTGACAATCATTAAAGAGTTTTGAAGGTTTGAATTTGAAACTTAGATTTGTTGAATTTATTTGTTTGGTTTGGATGTGTACAAATGATTGAGAATATCCCTTGGAGTTTATATCTTAATTTTGAGGGAGTTTGATTAAGTTCGAGTTGGATTTGGTTGGAATTTAGGATTGAAACTTTAAGAGGAAGACATATATATTGTTTACCCGTAAAACGGTACATTTGAATTTATACGTGGTTTCTAGACAAGTGCACTAATTTGATTCTGAAATAATTCAATAATTGAAGAAAAATACAATACTTTTCCTTAGAATGTGGACGGAACAACAATAATGATAATTCCGTGAACACGGTTTCCGGGAACAGCTATGATGAGATCAAAAAACAAGAAAGTAAAATTGTATAAATCTTTGTATACAATATAGTATACGTTTTGCCAGAGAATTTGTGCCATTTGCAATAGTAACTGAGCTCACTATTTATAGTTATGTCTAGGAAAAGAGGTCCTATGACTGTTCCCTCCTTTAATGCCAATTATGATGGTCATTGATGAAGATGTAATGGTGAACATAAATGCCAAATTCTTTGTAAGGGACCGTCGCTCTTAATACTGCAGAATATTCCCTAGTAAATGCTACCGGGCGCAGAGCATTTAATACACCTTTATGAACGTTATCGTGTCCGGTGACAAGCGAAGTAGTTGTGTTCGGTCCACAGCTATCCCCATCTTGGATTCCACGTGTACTTCTTTTAGTCAACCACGTGTCATATCATATTTTACCCTACACAGATAGTCCCTCTGCTTTTCGGTGACATAACTTTGTGTTACGAGGAAGTTGGTAGAAACACCTTTTTGGCGGGAATTACTATAACTCCCTCTGAAGGTTTCTGATAGTTGATTAGACGCATGTCTCTCCACATTTAATGCCCCAAAAATGCACCATCCCATGATTTAGCACAACTTTTGACGATTATCGAGGTAATCATGGCCATGAATTTAGTGTGAAAATTTTACATATACGCAACTTTCTTTTCCTTTGTGTTTCACAATTGTTTGAGCTTCTGATTTTCATCCTTGTCTTCCATCCTTTCTCTAATTTTCTTCAAACACAAAATCTTTCCCTTCTTCTTTTCCAATGGCTTCTTCCTCTAAACGTGTTGGTTCTAAAAAGAGCAAGAACGAAACCGAGGATTCTGTTGCTCCAACAGTGGGTTCATCATGAAAATAGGAATTTTACTTGCTTTTTTCTATATTCTATACAAAGCTTTATAGAATTTTACTTTCTTGCTTTTTGATCTCATCATTATTGTGCCCAAAAATCGTATTCACAGAATTATCAATATTGTTGTTTCGTCCACATTCTAAGGCTAAGTATCGTATATTTCTTCAATTATTGAATTATTTCAGGATCAAATTAGTTCACTTATCTAGAAACCACGTATAAATTTAAATGTACCTTTTTACTTGTAAATAATTTGGCGCCCATCTTGGGGCCTAGATAGCCGTGCAATAAAATTGATCCTTGCTTTTTTTACTAACGTTTTTTGATTATTTGTCTTAGAAAAAATACCGAAAAATGGCAGATAACACTTTTAACGATGCACACAACCTTGAAATTCGAGGGGATTAACCTCATTTCGAGGACTCAATATGTAACACCCACAGTGAGGGGAATGACGCCACGCCAGTGCATGACAGGCAGTACCCTCGATGGGTTTCGGAGACCACTCCCGATGATGCTGATGAGGATTATGTAGCGGATGTTGTGACGGTCCTGCAAGTGCAACAATCAATCGTTCTAGGCCATCTCACGCGGAAGGATCATGCTATGATAGGATTGAAGTTGGCACTATTGGGGGCCTCGAATAATTCAAATAGACGAGATCCAATTCCTCGTGTTTTTCTCGCAGACCAAACAACACAGAGAGTCGGCAACAACACTCCCAGGGGTGACGTCGGGTCTGATTGGGCTAGGAGGAGAAAATCTAGTCTCAAAAACGAGAACAACTCATTCAAAGATGAGCTTTTATGGTTCATGAGGGAAGTAAACGCCCGCAAAGATCAAATCTCGGGCGCGCCACTAGTATTGAAAGGCCTAAACTCAAAGAAGTATATTCAATTACCGTACAAGCCGAGTGCGGCACTAGAACTAATCCTGAAGCAGTTCAAAATGCCTGAAATCCCAAAGTATGATGGAACTTCAGATCAACTGGAGCATATTACTACCTACACAAACCGTGGTGAAAGGAAATGATTTAGCTCCTCACGAAATTGAGTTTGTGTTGCTAAAAAACTTTGGCGAAACTCTCACGAGGGGAGCTCTAGTGTGGTATTCATTATTGCCCGAGTATTCCATAGATTCCTTTGAGATGCTCGCGGATTCTTTCATTAACGCTCATGCCGGGGCCAAAAAGGTGCAAGCCCCGAAGGTCGACATATTCAGGATGGCACAAAGAAAATCTGAATTATCAGGAGAGTTTTTTACCCGATTCTAGAAAGAAAGAATGTTGCTCCTGACCTTTCCATATAAGTGGGCACCGGAAGAATTCACCAAAGGATTGAATACGAGAAGTTCAGACTCTTCCCGGAAGCTGAAGGAGAGCTTGCTTAAGTTTCAAGCAACAACCTGGGCAGATGTTCACAATCCGTACGAGTCAAAGATAAGGATAGAAGATGACCAGGCCGGTTCTACATCATTGGCCAAAGGGCGAGAGAAGAGCAAAGAAAAATCAAAGGATGACTAAGACGCAGATAGAGGGACTTCGAGGGGCCGATTCTTGCCCTACGAGTGGACCAAAGGCCGTGGCAGGAATTTTTGAAATGCAAACAAGTTCACCATTGACAGAGGGGCTAATCGTGATCGAAACAATAGATCCTGCAAGATAAAGAAACGCCGAGGTCTCGGCATCTTTCTTACCCTAGATTATCGGAATATAATTTCAACGTCAGTGTAGTGGAATTAGTGTCAACCATGTGGAACATTAAAGATTAACGATACCCGAGATATATGACGTCTGATTCCAGCTAGAGGGATCCCAATTTATGGTGCGAATACCCTGGGACGAACGGTCACTAGTGTAACAACCAGGCCGGTCGTTCCGTGAGATTAGCCCCGTTTCCTCTGTTTCTACTTTATCACATGTTGTATAACCTATTTATGTTGTGTTGGGTCGGTTGTTTCGGGTTCGAAGTGGTCGTGGTGAGAACTGAGACACTTAGTCTTAAATTGGCCTTAATGTTAAAAAAGTCAACCGGGAGTTGACTATTAGGTAAACGGCCCCCGAATGTGGATTTTATGGCTCGGATAGCTTCGTTAGGTGATTTGGGACTTAGGAGTGTGTTTGAAATGTGGTTTTGATGCCCGAAGTAGAATTAGACTTGAATAGGCAAAATTACGTTTTTGGCGATTTCCGGTCGGCAGTTTGAAATTTTTTCTATCGGGGTCAGAATGGGATTCCAAAAGTGATAACAGGTCCGTAGTGTCATTTTGGAGGTGTGTGCAAATTTTTAGGTCATTCGAACGAGGTTTGGTTAGTTTCGGCACCGTTGGCGCTATTTGGAAGTTTAAAGATCCTTAGGCTTGAATCATGGGTTGATTTGATATTTTGATGTTAGTTTGGGTGTTCCAAGGGTTTGACTAAGTTCGGGTGATCATTTGTGACTTTTGGGTACCATTGGTTGGGGCCCTGAGGGGCTCGCGGTGATTGCGGAGGGTCATCGGGAGGTTTAAACTTGGAAAATGCAGCAAAATTGATGCTGGTGCAAAGCTTCTAGTGTGGACGCACCTGCGAATGGGGGACCGCAGATGCGATGGCCGCAAGTGTGGTAAGATGGTTGCAGGTGAGGATTTTTGGTCAGGTGAGGAATGGCCAAAGATGCGGGAAAGGACCGCACTTGCGAGCCCGCAAGTGCGGCTGGACAACCGCACATACGGAGTTTGGCCTTTAAGTGGGATTCCGCAGGTGCGCACGTGGGACCGCGGGTGCGGGTCCGCATGTGCGAGGATAAGGACTGTAGGTGCGGTTTTCCTGGGCAGAAAGTATAAATATCAACCTTCACGAATTTTGGGTTATTTCATCAACATTTTCATACGGGTTTGAGCTTGAGAGAGGGTTTTGAAGAAGCAAAACAAGAGAACTTCGTGGAGGTAAGATTTTTGGACTTAAAAACTCATTTTTATTGTATTATTTGACTGATTAGGGGTGAAATTTATGGAAAATTAGAGACTAAATTGGGGATCTAGGGCTTGGGAATTGGAGACTTTAAATTGAGGATCTAGGGCTTGGGAATTGGAGACTTTAAATTGAGGAATTGAAGGGTCATTTGTGGTTGGATTTTGATGTATTTTATATGGGTAGACTCGTGGAAGGATGTGGATTCTTGTGGTGTGATTTTTATCGAATTCCGAGATGTGGGCTTGGGGGTCGGGTTTGGCCAATTTCGAGATTTGTGCTAAATTGTGATAATTTTCGAATGGGTTTCATCTCCCTAGCATATATTGATAATATTAATCTGATTTTGGTTAGATTTGGAGCGATCAGAGGCCGATTAAAAGGACAAGAGTATCACATATTAGTATTTTGGCAAGTTCGAGGTAAGTAACGATTGTAAATCTAGACCTGAGGGTATGAAACCCCGGTATTTCATATTGTTTTTTATAAATGAGGTGACGCACATGCTAGGTGACGAGCGTGTGGGAGTGCACCAATAGGGATTGTAACTTGGTCCGTCCCGTAGCGACTATTAAGTCGCGCGTTTGATTGAAATCATATGATATCCTGTATTTTAGAGATTTATACTTTATTATGGGTCGTATGCCATGTTTGGGGCCTTGTGCCGACCTGTTTAGACCCTTAGGGGTATCTTTCCACTATTCTCACACTATATTGATAGAAAATATGAACTTAGTCATGCTTTATACCTGTTGCTGTCTATTACTGTTATCACCCTATTTTAGAATATTGAGAGGTATTTTGGGCTGAGTCCCGTGAGTTGTGATGAGTTTCCCGAGTGGCTTGTGAGGATGACTGAGTGAGGCCGAGAGCCGAGTTTGTTAGAATAGTTATGGATCGGGCTGCACACCGCAACAAGGTATGTGGATCGGGATGCACGCCGCATCGATATAGCGCTTGGGCTTTAGGATCCCCTCCAGGAGTCTGTACACCACCAGTGAGCACAATCGACTATTATTTAGATCGGGCTACATGTCGCCACGGATATTATGTGGATCGGGATGCACGCCGCAGCGATTATGTGTATTCATGGTACCTGTTGAGTGAGAGTGCTGAGTGTGAGCATTGATTTATGATAGTGGAGTCACGAGTGACTGAGAGGCTTTATTTACGAGTGACATTGTGCCTGAGAGGCTATTATCTATGAAACTATTGTTTTTCACTCTTATTTACAATGAACCTCTTTGATAAATGTTGAACTAATGTTTTATATAAGTTTAAACGAAAAAACTGGAGTTTTGTGAAATATATGGTAAATGTAGATTTTTGACTTGATCTATTTACCTTCACTGGCACTTATTGCATGAAATTATAAAGTTTAAATGCTCGTCACTCCACTCAAGTCTTTAGTTATGGTTGTTACTTACTGAGTTGGCGTACTCACGTTACTCCCTGCACCATGTGTGCAGATCCAGGTAGCAGATCAGAGCGTTAGTTAATTCTCATATGCGTGAAGTTTGCTCAGGGATTGAGGTAGCTGTTCGGCGTCCACCACTTGCTGTAGCATCCCCTTTTTCTATCGTACGGGTTAGGTACGGAGTGATCCGGTTAAGACATTATGGACAACTCTTTTAAAGGAAAACGAAGAGTCGCCACCTAATGATTTAACGGTGCGTTAGGGCATCGAGAGTTGATAACTCATAGACTAGTTTGCATTACCAGAGAACAGGTAAGGGCTTGATATTATCCCAAGGGAAGGTGTTAGGCACCCCTCAGGATCCACAACTGTGGGTCCCAGCCAATAAGCTTTGTGAATTTGGACGGTAAGCAAGCAACAAATAAGGTTCACATATGAGGGGATTTAAAACAAGTATGAAAATCTTAAAAGGCTTTGAATAACATAAACATTTGAAAAGTAGTGTCCTAGGTTTAAAGTAATACAGATTACGTCAATGCAATACCTGGTGTGTCACACCTCGGGGAGGCGGCTACACGTGGTATTAGCGCACGGGTCATCATATCCATATTCTACCCTTCCCACCCCGTAAAGGTTATTTAAAACGCGTGTGTTGGTCACAAATGATTATTGCCTGCCGTTACCCGTCCCATCCTATAAGTCCTGGAGGGTTATTAGGACTACTAACCTACCAAAGGCGGGGATTAGGCTGACTCAGGTGTAAAGGATAAAATACTAGGTGACAGTGCATAACAAGTAGAACACATGTAGTGGGATCACGTAGGGCAAGTAATAGGCTCATAGGTCCCTCCACAATTAAGCACGTAAGTGGCACGTCTAAACACAATTAAAGTCTCACGGAAAAGTTTGAAGACAAGGGAGTTTTGGTAAAAGAGCAGTAGTTTAAGTTCAAATCTGAACGAGTTAAAACCGAAGTATTTAAAATAGTAATTGTAGGAATACAGGTATCAAAAGCATTTTTTAACTCAGGAGCATACAATTACTCAGAATACTTTTGGAAAGAAGCAAATTGAGCAGAGGTACATTAGTTATTTGAAATTCGAAAATCCAGTAATGGACTGAAAATTCAGTAATTTGTAAGACTACTTTTTAAAAAAAGAATAGTTCAGAAAAGACTTTAGGAGTAATACAGCAGATTTAAAACTTAACAGTTTGGAGCTAGATCAGAAGTCAGAAATCAGTGATTGAGGAACAAGAAAGTGCACTGTTTAAGAGTTGTTTTTAAAACGAAATACAGGAGTTAGACAAACAGAACATATTTCCAGGAAAGGTGTAGGAACATCAAAGTTTATGAATTTACAAAGGGCAGATTAATAGAGGTCTGGTAGATTCGATTCAATTATGTGTTAAACCTAAGACTTGCCTAGGAATCTTAACATTTGCCTAATTGTTTTAAGGGTGACATACATGCTCAGACTCTGATTTTAATCATGTTTGCAGAAAAGTTTGTTTTAAACGAATTGGCCAGATTTTATTAGATTAAGCATGCTAAGTAGTGGTTTAGCGATTGAAACTCGAACAAGTATAGCCCTAGCAACACAATATCTAATGCACAAAGGGTTCCTAATAACATGATTTCTAAAATGCCATGAATATGAAAAATGACAGTTTATTTGTTCATTATTAATTGATCAGGGTCATGAGAGGAATGAATGACATGCTGAAAGTGAAAGACCTAAAAAATAGGATTTTTAAGATATGCGGTGCATGTCCTAATCAGGTTGTTCTATTGCACAAATAGGTAAATAAATTCTATGAACATGTTCTCTACCCATTATGGAAGCTAAACATGCATATTCCCCCACCCATTTCACTATATAGCCCCAGCGGTCTGTTTACAGTTTATTAGAGCCCAAATATCGAATGAATTACAGTAATTGAAAGAAAAAAAGAAGTTACTCTATAGGGAGCCTTCACATAAGCCCAATCTTCCAACCTCACCCTTGTTGAGCCTCACAGCCTTATCCAGCCTGGGTACGACAAAGCTCCCAAAGGGCCTAAATGGGGGCCCTGGCCAATACCAGCACCCAGGAATGCCGACAGTTACACAAGTGCAGTGTAGAGTGCCCTACCTCAGTGTCTCAGGGTTCATAGGGAACTCGTGATCCCCTAAGCGATGCTCACACTGGGGAGGGTAGAACCTAAGGGTCTAGGAATTGTGAAAGTGCTTTTGAAAGGAGTTTTGAGTTTGAAAAGAAGTTTTGAAGTAACACAGTTGTCACAAACATAAGAGATTAATAGAGTCAAGATTGTATAGCATTCAGGAGTCATGAGAAGGAGACATTGATCTGTAGCATGATAAGTTAAATAGAGAATAAGAACAGACAAGAAGCATCAGTCATATTGATCATATAGACAAACAGGGGTCAAACAAGGTTGTGGCAGATCATACAAGGTAAAACAGGAGGCATCTCATACAAAAGGGGAGGGGAAATCATAGCAGGGACAGGAAACATATTATACTAAGAGAATAGGAAATGCAGTAGGAGCATACTGATTACCAAAGACTTGAATAACTATAGGGAATCATATGAGAAAATCAAGATAGCAAAAAGGGAGAGGGAATCACATAGAGTCATGTCATGGTAGACACTAGAACCACAAGATGAAGCACAAAAGGAACAATAAGTAGATGAACAAGAATTGAAACATATTGTACAGAGTACTAAAATGCTTAAATCAGAAACATACCAGTTAAGTAGCAGATAGAAAATAGCACAGTAATATCAGTGTGCAAGACAAAGAGCAGCAGAAGACAATATGCAGGATAAGAGAGCAACAACAGCAGGCAATGTGCAGAATGAGAGAGCAACAACAGCAGACAATGTGAAAAATGAGAGAGCAAAAACAGACAATGTGTAGGGACTACTCAACCTTAGATTTAAGCTGACTGAGTAGTCAATAATAGATGCAAACAGAAAAATAGAGATGTATATGAAAGCACAAAAGAGTTTAGAGCAGTATTACTCAGTGCTTTGTGTGTGAATTTCAGTGTGAGTGTCTTAGTGAATTTTCAATATGTGAAACTCAGTGTCTTTACAAAGAGAGAAGACAAGTCTTTATATAGTTTTGAAAATCAAATAGCACATAGCAAATTATGGTAGTAGCAATCAATCAATATCAATTAAAGATAACAGGACCCCTTTAATCAAGGGATTCTAAATCAAACGACATTGTCAAGGTAAAATAAGGCAAAGAAATCAGTCCAATAGGACTGATTCTCTCAAAATAGGACAAAGAAGTTATATGGTGCACAAATAGAGCCAAATACATAATGAGTAATTAAGGAATGCTGCAGTAATATTAAAGAAATAAAAATAGGGTATCTGCTTAAAAATCAATTAAGAAGATCTTGAAATCATAGGGAATCAGGAATAGTAAAAGAAAGCATCACATAAATATGGAGGGAATTCAAAAATTGCTACAACATTATAAAAGGAAAATACACAATTGTGTATTTAAGGAAAATATCACGAGAAATCAGCATAAAATCAGCAAGTAAAATAATCAGTGAGGTAAATGGTTGAACTCAATCAGTATTTAAACAATAGTACTGATCAATATAAGAGATGTTCATAGAACAGCAGGAGAATCAAAGATTATAGCAATGAACGAGAACAAACGAGCACCCACATAACAAAGATTGATAGAGTATTAGGGTTTCATCAATAGCAGTTCGAACAACAATAAATCACAAAATAATCACTTAAACATGATACAGGTAACTAAAACCAAGAAGGAAATCCTTTTGAAGAAGGGTTTAAGAACCCTAATGTTAAAATCACTAAAAGGAACAATTCTTCTCGGAGAAAACCGTAAAAATATCATAATAATGTGAGAAGAATAAGCAGACATTAAGAAAAATCAAAAATCCATATGATTAGGGTTTCGTGAAACCCGTAAAAGAGGAAAAATCCTCATAGATGGCATAGATTAGGCCGGAAAACATGTAAACTTACTCAAATAGTCGGGGATTGGCCGGAAAGTGGCAAGAGGCTCAACGGAGGCAAGCGGACAACTCCAGGCCCGTCTTGAAGGGCCCACGTTGGTGTTGAGCGAGTGAGAGGTGAATAGATGACCACGAGGTAGTGAGGAGCCATGGGTTCCAGTGAGAGAACCGGTCGGAGAGGGGAACAGACCCATCGGAGGGGAGACTTCTAGAGAGTAACTAAGAGAGATGAGAGAAGAAAGGTCGTGAAGGAAAATGAACCGGTGGGGAGGGGTTAGGTTAGGATATTTATGGTAGGAATCGATCTGGGCCGTTGATCATATTTGATCAACGGCTCACATTAAAGCAGGGGTTGGGCCGGGTAGGATTTAGTTGGGTTGGGTAGTTTTAATTGAAATCTGGGTTGGGTAATTGGGTTTAGGATTAAGGATTTAGGTTCAAGTGTGGCTATTTTTTAAATAAGGTAGGCTAGTTGTTAAATACCCAATAGAAAATAGGTAATTAATTAATTAAAATACCTAATAAATTAAAAAGATGAAACTGAGTTAAAAATAAGTAAATTACAATATTTAAACAATATAAAAATGTAATAAACATGAATTTCTAATTTTAAAGGTATACAATGACTAATTAGGCAATAATTGCAAAAATGATTGTAATTGAAATTAAATAGTACTCAATTGGCCAATTTGCGAAATAATTGAAATTAAATAAGTAAAAAGGTGATTATAAATGACATATCAAATTGGAAAATATTTTGAGACTTATTTAGAGCGTAATTTATGAATTATAAAAGTATGAAAACAGTAAATAAATAGGGAATAATTCAAATAAAATTTGTAAAAATTAGGAAAAATATTCCTTATTACAAAGAGTGATTTTGAAAGCTTATATGCAAGTTTAAAATAATTTTGAGGAAAAATTGGGTATCAACAGCTACCCCTGTTTACCCGGGAAGGATGAGAGAGTTGTCGGGTAAAGATATGATGGCCAATTTTGACCTGAGATGGAGCTGCGGGATAGAATTCGGTCGCACCCTGGTTTTTGAGCTGCCTACATATCCCTGGTTTTACAGGAATCAAGCCGCCTGTAGTTCCGGGGTCATCGGCGAAATATACCGACGATGTTTTACAAGAACGGACACAAGGTGCATGGTGGGGTAAGAATACAAAGATATCTCGGGGTTGTGACGAAGAACTGGAGCGGTCCGCTCCTGCCTGGTTGGATGTTCCGTCCAGGTTACCTGCAAAGAATGAACGTATATTGCATAAAATAAACATAATGCAAGTTCCCGTTGGACTATGAATGATGTCTTCGAACAATTAGGATGGTGTCCTTAGACCATGATGTCCTAGGCCATGAATCGCTTGGTGCGGGATTCGCAGGCTATGAAATGATGTTCTCGGGCCACGATGATGGTGCCTTCGAACCATGATGCCTTTGAAAAATGATATGCAAGTTGAATAAAAAGATCCGCGGGCCATGAAGTGATGTTCTCGGGCCATGAGGATGGTGCCTCCGAACGATGATGCCTTTGGACAAGTTGGCAATATTTTAGCCCATGAAGAGTGAAATAGTATGATGCTGACAAGAAAGAGCTTAGTCTTGCGATTTGCAAAAAGGAAAGTGGGGCAGAGCTTAGCCCGAAAGAAAGCGTAGATAAATATCGTTGCGAAAGGTAATTGTTCTAAAAATAGAGATAGGAACTGTGCGTAGTGAAGTAAAATGTGGACAGAGGTAGCGTAGAATCTCGAAAGGCAAAATGATAGCCTTATGCAAGGAGTAGAGAGAATGTAGGGAGACAGTGCTTAGTCTCGGAAGGCAGAAAGGTAGCCTTATGCAGATGGAGGTAGAGAATGCAGGGAGGCAATGCTTTAGTCTCGGAAGGCAGAAAGGTAGCCTTATGCAGATGGAGGTAGAGAATGCAGGGAGGCAATGCTTTAGTCTCGGAAGGCAGAAAGGTAGCCTTATGCAAATGGAGGTAGAGCTTACCTCATGCAGATGGAGACAGAGCTTAGTCTCGGAAGGCATAAAGGTAGCCTTATGCAAATGGAGGTAGAGCTTAACCTCATGCAGATGGAGACAGAGCTTAGTCTCGGAAGGAAGAATATTAGCCTTATGAAAATGCAAGAAATAAAATGCAGGGAGATAGTGCTTAGTCTCGGAAGGCAGAAAGGTAGCCTTATGCAAATGCAAGAAATAAAATGCAAGGAGACAGTGCTTAGTCTCGGAAGGCAGAATATTAGCCTTATAAAAATGGAGGTAAAGCTTAACCTCATGCAGATGGAGACAGAGCTTAGTCTCGGAAGGCAAAATATTAGCCTTATGCAAATGCAAGTGTGGGAAGATAAATGACAGTAAGAGTTCTTAGCTGATAATAAATTATGGCGATATGATTGTTGTGAATACAGAGCTGCTTGCGGTGATAATAAATGTTGGCAACACGGGATGGGTTCGCGAGTGTCTTGAGATGTCTTGCGAAGATAAAAATATATTTGGGCTTTCGCCGTCTTTATTCCTGTGTTCAAAGAAAAATCGTGAGTTTTGTAAAGGGGAAGGTTAGTTCGTATCCCCGGCTGGCTTGATTTGGCCAGCTTGCTTGATGATGATGACTTTGCTTGTACCGCGGGGTAGCGTTGCTAAAACAAACTGCTTTTGAGAAAAGATAAATATGCATGATTTTGTAAAATATGATGTGATATATAGACATCATAGTTTTCTTTGGATGAACCGACGACCATGACGTGGTTCAAGACATTGCAACCTCCATTGTAGCGGAGATTTGAGAGTTCCTTCTCAACCCTTTCCCCAGTCTGGTTGTTACTGGTGCGGTGCTCGGCTGAACTTGCTTCGGAATTTTGAGGTCCCTCCTCAAAATTCTGCCCCAGTTTCCATTCGTGGGGAAAATGAAATTTTATTAGAATGTGATCGAACCCACATGGCTGCCTACGTATTCCTTCTTAAACGGGAATCAAGTCAGGCGTAGTTCATTTTGCAGCATTGATAGAAGCATAACAATTACACATAGTAGAGCTTGACTGCATCTGAATTGATTGGTTTTGGCCATATTTATCCATCCATTTCCGCCAGTATGAATGCTCCTCCTGTTAGCACTCGGTGAACCATGTACAAGCCTTGCCAATTAGGCGAGAATTTCCCTTTTGCTTCGTCTTGATGAGGAAAGATTTTCTTTTAACACCAGCTGCCCCGGTGTGAATCGCCTTGGTTTGACTTTCTTATTGAAGGCTCTAGTCATTCTATTCTGATATAGCTGACCATGACAAACTGCGTTCATTTTTTTTCCGTCTATGAGGGCCAACTGCTCATAACGTCTTCTTACCCATTCTGCGTCGCTAAGCTCAGCTTCTTGTATAATTCTCAGGGATGGAATTTCAACTTCAGCAGGAATGACGGCTTCTGTGCCGTATAGCAACATGTAAGGAGTTTCCCCGGTTGATGTGCGAACCGTGGTGCGATACCCCAACAGAGCGAATGATAACTTCTCATGCCATTGCTTGTGTTTTTCTATCATCTTTCTTAGTATCTTCTTGATGTTCTTGTTGGCGGCCTCAACGGCTCCGTTCATTTGAGGTCTGTATGATGTAGAATTCTTGTGCTTGATTTTCAAGGTTTCACACATTACTTTCATCAAATCACTGTTGAGATTGAAACCATTATCGGTGATGATTGACTCTGGAACTCCAAACTGACAAACAATGCGATCACGGACAAAATCGGCTACCACTTTCTTAGTAACTATTTTGTAGGATGCAGCTCCAACCCATTTGGTGAAATAGTCAATGGAAACTAGAATGAACCTGTGTCCGTTGGAGGCAGCAGGCTCGATTGGTCCAATAACATCCATGCCCCAAGCGGCGAACGACCAGGGTGAGCATGTTGCCCATGTATTTATCATATCCCCATGTATTTGACACCGATGGCATTTGCGGACATACTGGATGCAGTCTGTTTCCATGGTCATCCATAAATAACCAACCCGAAGAATCTTCTTTGTTAGAACAAACCCGTTCATATGAGGACCGCATGTACCAGCATGTATTTCCTCCAACAACTTCGTCGCTTCCTTTGCTTCGACACATCTTAGCAAACCCAGATCGGGAGGCCTCCTATATAGGATTCCTCCGCTGTGAAAGAAGTTGTTTGATAACCTTCGAAGAGTGCGCTTCTGAGTGGCACTTGCAAGTTCTGGATACTCTCCCTCTGCCAAGTATTTCTTAATATCATGAAACCAAGGATTTCCATCTGCTTCTTCTTCAACGTGTGCACAGTAAGCCGGGTGAGTGTGAATTCCTACCGAGATAGGATCAATGAAATTCTTATCTAGATGCTGTATCAGGGATGACAAGGTGGCCAGTGCGTCGGCGAACTCATTCTGGATTCTGGGAACATGCCAAAATTCAATCTTTGTGAACCTCCTTCTCAATTCCTGCACACGATGTAGGTATGGTAGTATCTTGGAATTCTTGGTCTCCCATTCTCCTTGAACTTGGTGTATCAATAAGTCAGAGTCACCAATTACTACTAATTCCTGAACATTCATGCCAATGGCCAAGTTGAGCCCCATGATGCAGGCCTCATATTTAGCCATGTTGTTGGTGCAGGGGAATTTGAGTTTTGCAGATACCGGATAATGCTGACCGGTTTATGATATCAGGACTGCTCCAATACCAACCCCTTTGAAGTTTGCTGCTCCATCAAAGAAAATCCTCCAACCGTCGTAGGATTCTGCAATGTCCTCTCCTACGAATGATACCTCTTCATCAGGGAAATACATTTTTTAGAGGTTCGTATTCTCTATCCACGGGATTCTTGGCAAGATGATCGGCTAATGCTTGTCCCTTGATTGCCTTCTGAGTTACATAAATGATGTCGAACTCACTTAATAAAATCTGGAATTTAGCCAGCTTGCCAGTAGGCATAGGTTTCTGAAAGATGTACTTGAGCAGATCCATCCTTGATATGAGGTATGTTGTGTAGGCAAAGAAACAATGCCTCAGCTTCTGTGTGACCCAAGTCAAACCACAACAGGTACGTTCTAATAGAGAATACCGGGCCTCATATGGGGTGAACTTCTTGCTGAGATAGTAAATTGCTTGCTCCTTCCTCCCTGTTTCGTCATGTTGCTCGAGAATACAACCGAAAGCTCCGTCTAATACAGCCAAGTAGAGTAATAGGGGTTTGCCCGGCTCTGGGGGTACCAAGAATGGTGGCGTTGAGAGATACTTTTTGATTTTGTCGAAGGCCTTTTGAAAATCCTCAGTCCATTTAGTTGTAGCATCCTTTCTCAGCATTTTGAAGATTGGTTCACAAATGACGGTAGACTGGGCTATGAATCGTCTGATATAATTGAGCCATCCCAGGAAGCTCATAACATCCTTTTTGTTCTTTGGTGGTGGCAATTCTTGGATGGCTTTGACCTTTGATGGATCTAGATCTATTCCTCGACGACTGACAATGAACCCTAGCAGCTTCCCAGCAGGAACCCCAAATGCACACTTCGCAGGGTTACGCTTCAGATTGTATTTCCTTGTCCTGTTGAAGAACTTTCTCAAATCTTCCATGTGATCAGCAGCTTTCTTTGATTTGATGATAACGTCGTCCACATATACTTCGATTTCCTTGTGAATCATATCATGGAATATAGTAGTCATGGCTCTCATGTAAGTGGCCCTTGAATTCTTCAGACCGAATGGCATCATTTCGTAGCAATATACTCCCCACAGCGTAATGAATGCCGTTTTCTCAGCATCTTCCTCGTCCATCCAAATCTGATGGTAACCAACAAAATAATCCACAAAATACTGCAGCTCGTGCTTGGCACAGTTATCAATTAAGATGTGTATATTTGGCAGGGGGAAGTCATCTTTTGGACTGGCCCGGTTGAGATCCTGGTAGTCGACGTAGACTCTGACCTTCCCATCTTTCTTTGGTACAGGCACAATGTTGGCTAACCAGGTAGGATATTCGACCACCCAGAGAACTCTGGCATTGATCTGTTTGGTGACATCTTCTTTGATTTTCAAACTCATGTCTGGCTTGAGTTTTCCGAGCTTTTTCTTCACTGGTGGGCATTTTGGATTGGTTGGAAGCTTGTGGGCCACAATAGATGTACTGAGGCCAGTCATGTCATCATATGAACAGGAGAATATGTCCTCATACTCCCTTAAGAATTCCGTATATTCTTCTTTTTCTGACGGTGATAGATGAATGCTGATGCGTGTTTCTTTGACGTTCTCTGTGTTTCCCATGTTGACGACCTCAGTCTCATCCAAGTTACACTTAGGTCTATTTTCAAAGTTCTAGACTTCTTTAATAGTATCCTCAGGTATATCATCATTGTCTGACTCGAAATCTGTTTGTTGCGTTGTCTCGTTGCATGTCACAATCGTTGGTTCATCAAGGTGATTAATAATAATGTTGTGTAAATAAAGTAATGGGAAGGAAAACAGTAGCAAGTGAATATAAGTAAATGTAAGATTTATAAGGAAAATGGAAATGCTTTGATAAATTGAGTGATTGTTTGAACATAAGAGCTCTTTCTTGCAGAAATTAAAAATGCGAAAAGGAAGGAAATGCTTTAAATAAATAAACTGTAAATAATGTTTGTTTTGTTAGCCTTGCTACCCCGAGGCTCGACGTGCTCTGGTTGTTCGGACATACCAGCTCTCGAGATATAACACTAGAGTGCATGAACCAACTTTTGGGGAGAGGAATAATAAAAGAAACAAAAACAAAAAGGAAACAAGTCAGTGAGGATCATAAAACATATTTCGGTAATTAAAACACATAATGCGAGAATGTAAAACGCATCCTAAGTTGGGGAATCTCTTTGTGCCCGAGGTAGGCCTAGCGACAAATTAATTTGGAGAACTTGAAATGCTAAATGCCTCATTTTATTGATGAAAAATGGACGAATCCAAAGACAATACAAGAAATAAAATTACTAATGGCCATCGGCCTTATTACATTGGTAAAGCGGAAAAGAAAATCCTATCGAATTGGGTCCCAGAAGGACCTTCTCCAAGCTTGGCTCTCTTGTCATATTTAGATCATGCTGAGTCTGGGGACTTCGTGCCTCGTTTCTGCAAAATAAACAGATTAGTCCCTTACCCCCACCAAACTCGACTATTTAACATCAATAATTAGCATGAGCATTTTAGTTCTCCAAATAAATGCACAGAACGTGAAGGCGTCCTTTTGGGTTCCAGGGAAACCCAATGGACTTTGGATGAGGCTATCTTAAAAGCTATTGTGTGGACAACACATTAGCCTGGCTAGGTTTGACCATGATGCATGCAACATACAATAGAGTAAGGTTTCTATTAGGGTTTTAGACTGGTAACCTTGAGTGGACAACTCAAGGGGAAGGCACGAAACTGTCGACTGCACCGCTGATCGACTAGTTTTACCGTAAATACGCCTTTCCGAATTTAGGGGGTGATGATATTGGAAGAGCCCAACCACTCATTGTAAGCGTTGCTATAGGATTTGTTTGGAACGAGTGGAATATGAATACGGAGCATGATATGAAATAAATATCATTTAAACAAATAGGCATGTATTTTCACGTTTAGGAAAGCGGTAAAGAGAGGAAATACAATAGTTACAGTGGAAAGCGGTTACAAAGAAAACATGAAGATACGTTAGTTTCGTTCAAGTGAAATATTTGCGAAATTTAAACAATTAACGACATATAACGGGGAATGGGAAGAGGTGTAAGCATTTAAATGACAATTAATAGTCCAAAGTCACAGAGCAAATTGTAATGGTATAATCCTAGGGAAAATCCCCAGCTGAGTGACCATGCTGTCGCGTCCCCTTTTTCTATCGCACGGGTTAGGTACAGAGAGATCGGGTTAAGACATTATGGACAACTCCTTTAAAGGAAAAGGAAGAGTCGCCACCTAACGATTTAACGGTGCGTTTGGGCACCTAGAGTTGATAACTCTTCGACTAGTTTGAATTACCAGAGAACAGGTAAGGGCTTGATATTATCCCAAGGGGAAGGTGTTAGACACCGCTCAGGATCCACAACTGTGGGTCCCAGCCAATAAGCTTTGTGAATTTGGACGGTAAGCAAGCAACAAATAAGGTTCACATATGAGGGGATTTAAAACAAGTATGAAAATATTAAAAGGCTTTGAATAACATAAACATTTGAAAAGAAGTGTCCTTGGTTTAATGTAATACGGATCACTTCAATGCAATACCCGGTATGTCACACCTCGGGGAGGCGGCTACACGTGGCATTAGTGCACCGGTCATCATATCCGTATTCTACCCTTCCCACCCCGTAAAGGTTATTTAAAACGCGTGTGTTGGTCACGAATGCTTATTGCATGCCGTTACCCGTCCCATCCTATAAGTCCTGGAGGGTTATTAGGACTACTAACCTACCAAAGGCGGGGACTAGGCTGACTCAGGTGTAAAGGATAAAATACAAGGTGAGAGTGCAAAACAAGTAGAACACATGTAGTGGGATCACGTAGGGAAAGTAATAGGCTCATAGGTTCCTCCACAATTAAGCATGTAAGTGGCACGTCTCAAACACAATTAAAGTTTCGCGGAAAAGGTTGAAGACAAGGGAGTTTTGGTAAAAGAGCAGTAGTTTAAGTTCAAATTTGAACGAGTTAAAACCGAAGTATTTAAAATAGTAATTGCAGGAATACATGTATCAAAAGCATTTTTTAACTTAGGAGCAAACAATTACTCAGAATACTTTTGGAAAGCAGCAAATTGAGCAAAGGTACATTAGTTATTTGTAATTCAAAAATCCAGTAATGGACTAAAAATTCAGTAATTTGTAAGACTGCTTTTTAAAAAAAAAAATAGTTCAGAAAAGACTTTAGGAGTAATACAGCAGATTTAAAACTAAACAGTTTGGAGCTAGATCAGAAGTCAGAAATCAGTGATTGAGGAACAAGAAAGTGCACTGTTTAAGAGTTGTTTTTAAAGTGAAATACAGGAGTTAGACAAACAGAACAGATTTCCAGGAAAGGGGCAGGAACATCAAAGTTTATGAATTTACAAAGGGCAGATTAATAGAGGTCTGGTAGATTCGATTCAATTATGTGTTAAACCTAAGGCTTGCCTAGGCGTCTTAACATTTGCCTAATTGTTTTAAGGGTGACATACATGCTCAGACTCTGATTTTAAACATGTTTGCAGAAAAGTTTGTGTTAAACGAATTGGCCAGATTTTATTAGATTAAGCATGCTAAGTAGTGGTTTAGCGATTGAAACTCGAACAAGTATAGCCCTAGCAGCAAGATATCTAATGCACAAAGGGTTCCTAATAACATGGTTTCTAGAATGCCATGAATATGAAAAATGACAGTTTATTTGTTCATTATTAATTGATCAGGATCATGAGAGGAATGAATGACATGCTGAAAGTGAAAGACCTAAAAAAAAGGATTTCTAAGATATGCAGTGCATGTCCTAAACAGGTTGTTCTATTGCACAAATAGGTAAATAAATTCTATGAACATCTTCCCTACCCATTATGGAAGCTAAACAAGCATATTCCCCCACCCATTTCACTATATAGCCCCAGCGGTCTATTTACAAGTTATTACAACCCAAATATAGAATGAATTACATTAATTGAAAGAAAACAAGAAGTTACTCTATAGGGAGCCTTCACATAAGCCCAATCTTCCAGCCTCACCCTTGTTGAGCCTCACAGCCTTATCCAGCATGGGTACGACAAAGCTCCCAAAGGGCCTAAATGGGGGCCCTGGCCAATACCAGCACCCAGGAATGCCGACAGTTACACAAGTGCAGTGTAGAGTGCCCTACCTCAGTGTCTCAGGGTTCACAGGGAATTCATGATCCCCTAAGCGATGCTCACACTGGGAAGGGTAGAACCTAAGGGTCTAGGAATTGTGAAAGTGCTTTTGAAAGGAGTTTTGAGTTTGAAAAGAAGTTTGAAGTAACATAGTTGTCACAAACATCATAGATTAATAGAGTCAAGATTGTATAGCATTCAGGAGTCATGAGAAGGAGACATTGATCTGTAACATGATAAGTTTAATAGACAATAAGAACAACAAGAAGCATCAGTCATATTGATCATATAGACAAACAGGGGTCAAACAAGGTTGTGGCAAATCATACAAGGTAAAACAGGAGGCATCTCATACAAAAGGGGAGGGGAAATCATAGCAGGGACAGGAAACATATTATACTAAGAGAATAGGAAATGCAGTAGGAGCATACTGATTACCAAAGACTTGAATAGCTATAGGGATTCATATGAGAAAAGCAGGATGGTAAAAAGGGAAAGGGCATCACATAGAGTAATGTTAATTACATGGTAGACACTAGAACCACAAGATGAAGCACAAAAGGAACAATAAGTAGATGAACAAGAATTGAAACATATTGTGCCGAGTACTAAAATGCTTAAATCAGAAACATACCAGTTGAGTAGCAGATAGAAAATAGCACAGCAATATCAGTGTGCAAGACAAAGAGCAGCAGAAGACAATATGCAGGATGAGAGAGCAACAACAGCAGACAATGTGCCGAATGAGAGAGCAACAACAACATACAATGTGCAGAATGAGAGAGAAACAACATACAATGTGTAGGGACTACTCAGCCTTAGCTTTAAGTTGACTGAGTAGTTAATAATAGATGCAAAGAGCAAAATATAGATGTATATGAAAGCACATAAGAGTTTAGAGCAGTATTACTCAGTGCTTTGTGTGTGAATTTCAGTGTGAGTGTCTTAGTGAATGTTCAGTATGTGAAAATCAGTGTCTTTACAAAGAGAGAAGACAAGTCTTTATATCGTTTTGAAAATCGAATAGCACATAGCAAATTATGGTAGTAGCAATCAATCAATATCAATTAAAGATAACAGGACCTCTTTAATCAAAGGATTCTAATTCAAACGACATTGTCAAGGTATAATAAGGCAAAGAAATCAGTCAATAGGACTGATTCTCTCAAAATAGGACAAAGAAGTTATATGGTGCACAAATAGAGCCAAATACATAGTGAGGAATTAAGGAATGCTGCAGTAATATTACATTAAGAAATAAAAATAGGGTATCTGCTTAAAAATCAATTAAGAAGATATTGAAATCATAGGGAATCCAGAATAGTAAAAGAAAGCATCACATAAATATGGAGGGAATTCAAAAATTGGTACAACATTATAAAAGGAAAATACACAATTGTGTATTTAAGGAAAATATCACATAGATATAACAGAAATTCGAAATTGGTACAACATTATAAAAGGAAAATGCACAATTGTGTTATTTAAGGAAAATATCACGAGAAATCGGCATAAAATCAGCAAGTAAAATAATCCGTGAGGAAAATGGTTGAACTCAATCAGTATTTAAACAACAGTACTGATCAATATAAGATATGTTCATAGAACAGTAGGAGAATCAAAGATTATAGCAATGAACGAGAACAAACGAGCACACACATAACAAAGATTGATAGAGTATTAGGGTTTCATCAATAGCAGTTCGAAAAACAATAAATCACAAAATAATCACTTAACATGATACAGGTAACTAAAACCAAGAAGGAAATCCTTTTGAAGAAGGGTTTAAGAACCCTAATGTTAAAATCACTAAAAGGAACAATTCTTTCCGGAGAAAACCGTAAAAATATCATAATAATGTGAGAAGAATAAGCAGACATTAAGAAAAATAAAAAATCCATATGATTAGGGTTTCGTGAAACCCGTAAAAGAGGGAAAATCCTCATAGATGGCATAGATTAGGCCAGAAAACATGTAAACTTACTCAAATAGTCGGGGATTGGCCGAAAAGTGGCAAGAGGAATGCTCCAGGCCCATCTTGAAGGACACAGGTTGGTGTTGAGCGAGTGAGAGGTGAATAGATGATCACGAAGTAGTGAGGAGCCATGGGTTCCGGTGAAAGAACCGGACGGAGAGGGGAACAGACCCATCGGAGGGGAGACTTCTGGAGAGTAACTGAGAGAGATAGAGAGATGAGAGAAGAAAGGTCGCGAAGGAAAATGAACCGGTGGGGAGGGGTTAGGTTAGGATATTTATGGTAGGAACCGATCTGGGCCGTTGATCATATTTGATCAACGACTCAAATTAAAGCATGGGTTGGCACGGGTAGGATTTAGTTGGGCTGGGTAGTTTTAATTTAAATCTGGGTTGGGTAATTGGGTTTAGGATTTAGGTTCAATTGTGGCTAGTTTTTAAATAAGGTAGACTAGTTGTTAAATACCCAATAGAAAATAGGTAATTAATTAATTAAAATACCTAATAAATTAAAAAGATGAAATTGAGTTAAAAATAAGTAAATTACAATATTTAAACAATATAAAAATGTAATAAACATGAATTTCTAATTTTAAAGGTATACAATGACTAATTAGGCAATAATTGCAAAAATGATTGTAATTGAAATTAAATAGTACTCAATTGGCCAATTTACGAAATAATTGAAATTTAATAAGTAAAAAGGTGATTATAAATGACATATCAAATTGGAAAATATTTTGAGACTTATTTAGAGCGTAATTTATGAATTATAAAAATATGAAAACAGTAAATAAATAGGGAATAACTCAAATAAAATGTGTAAAAATTAGGAAAAATATTCATTATTACAAAAGACTGATTCTGAAAGCTTATATGCAAGTTTAAAATAATTTTGAGAAAAAATTGGGTATCAACACTTGCCCCTTTCCTTTCCTATTTCTGTCGTTTTTATTAAAAAAGTTCCAGACTTGTATTAGTAATGGGATAGTATCACAGTGTATTACTCTTAGATGCTCATGGCGGTTGACTCCATATGTTTAGGGCCGTGGTTATACTTGATTGTTTTCATTATTATTATTGTTGAACATGTTTTAAAAAGGGGAACTTTAATAGAATATGATAACTTATATTTTAAACGAAAAGTGTTATTTGTCATTTGAGGTAGATTGGCTAGCCTAGTTTCACGATAGGCGCCATCACGACCAGTATTGATTTTGGGGTCGTGACAAGTTGGTATCAGAGCCTAGGATACATAGGACTCGCCGGTCATGAGCAGGTTTAGTAGAGTCTTGCGGATTGGTACGAAGACATCTATACTTATCTTCAAGAGGCTACAAAACCCTAGGAAATATCTCACATTCTTGAATTCTGTCGTGCGAATCTGTTGATTCTAGAAATCTACACTTCTGTTGTTTCATTTTCTCACAGATGGTGAGGACACGCGCTACCGATCAGGGTGACCAGACACCAGCTAGACCAGCGAGAGGTCGAGGGTGGAGTAGAGGTAAAGGTGCAACTCGTGCAGCAGTCGGGGCAGTACCCGTAGACCCACCTATTGATCAGGATCAGGTCCCCGCCGCAGATGTTCCTGCGGGACTGGCTCAGGTACTGGTAGTGCCTATCGTGATTCCAGGTCTTCAGGAGACTCTAGCTCATATTTTTACTATGTGTACCATTCTTGCACATGCAATCGCTATTTCTACCACTGCCGCTACTTCTCAGGCCAGGGGAGGCACTCAGACTCCAACTGCCCGGACACCTGAGTAGGTTACCCAGGGGCTCCAGACACCGGAGGCAGGTGCAGCCCAGCCGGTTGTCCCAGCTCAGGATTTTGTGATCCCAGTTATGCCATATGACGAGCAGCGCAGGTTGGAGAGATTTAGCAGACTTCAGCCTCCGACATTCAGTGGTTCTAAGGGCGAGGATGACTAGTGTTTCTCGGAAAAGTGTAAGAGGATGCTTCATACTGTAGGGATACTGGAGACCAGTGGGGTCTCGTTTGCTACCTTCCAGTTTTAAGGGGCCGCTTTCACTTGATGGGAATCTTATGAGAGGTGCAGGCCTGTTGGTGCAACACCCCTTACTTGGAAGCAGTTCTCCACTCTCTTTCTAGAGAAGTATGTTCCCTAGTCTCACAAAGAGGAGTTGCGTAGACAGTTCGAGCAGTTACGTTAGGGAGAGTTGACAGTGATGCAGTATGAGATGAGATTTTCAGAGCTAGCTCGTCATGCTTCAAAGTTGGTCCCTACTGAGAGAGCGAGGATATGGAGGTTTATGGATGGCCTCACTTACCAGCTTCGTATTCTGATGACCAGAGATATAGTATCGGGTGCCACTTTTGAGCAGGTTGTGGATATCGCCCAGGATATTGAGGCAGTTCACCGTCAGGAGCGGGATGAAAGGGAGGCCAAGAGGCCTCATGGATCTGGTAGTTTCAGCAGTACTCCTGCCAGAGAGCAGTTTGAACATGGTAGAGGACGCTCATTTAGGTCTCCTCAGCCAGTTCGCCCAGCTTATACTGGTGCATCTTCGGGGCAGGGTCCCTGAAGTGCTCATTCGGTACGTTCTTTATTCAGTGCTATTCTAGCCTAGAGTTCATCTCGAGCACCATCGGTTCATGGTTCCTCTATGCATGGTTCTTCTAGTGGATATCCTGGTGCCAGGGGTTCCCTGCAGTCCCCGTCTCTCGCACCAGGGAGTTGTTATGAGTGTGGAGAGTTCGGGCATATGAGGAGACAGTGTCCTCGTCTTCTTGGGGGTCCATCTTAGCTGAGGAGTCAACCTTCGACTTCAGCTCCAGTTACTTCAGCACCCACCCAAGCATCTAGGGGTGGGGGTCAGACATCTAGAGGCCGACCAAGAGAGGGAGGTCGAGTAGATGGAGTCCAGGCTCGTATTTACGCACACCCAGCCAGACCAAATGCTATGTATTCAGATGCAGTGATTACAGGTATTGTCTCAGTTTGTCACCGAGATGCTTTGGTATTATTTGATCCTGGTTCCACCTATTCTTATGTTTCATCATACTTTTCTCATTTTCTGGATATGCCCCATGAGTCTCTAGTTACATCTGTTCATGTGTCGACTCCGGTGGGCGATACTATTATTGTGGACCGTGAGTATCGGTCGTGTGTGATATCTATTGGGGGTATGGAGACCCAAGTGGATGTGTTGTTGCTTAGCATGGTTGATTTTGATGTAATATTGGGCATGTATTGTCTATCTCCGTGTCATGCTATTCTTGATTGTCACGCTAAGACTGTGGCCTTAGCCATGCCAAGATTTCCGAGGGTAGAGTGGAGAGGTTCTATTGAGTATGTGCCTAGTAGGGTGATTTCCTACCTGAAGGCTCAACGTATGGTGGAAAAAGGTGTTTATCATATTTGGCCTTTGTGAGGGATGTCAGTGCTGCGACTCCCACTATTGATTATGTTCCTGTGGTCCATGATTTCTTGGACGTGTTTCCTGCTGACCTGCCACACATGCCACCTGACAGGGATATCGATTTTGGTATTGATTTGGTGCCAGGAACTCGGCCTATTTCTATTCCACCGTATCGTATGTCACCAATGGAGTTGAAGGAATTGAAAGAGCAGCTTCAGGAACTCCTATATAAGGGGTTCATTCGACCTAGTGTGTTACCTTGGGGTGCATCAGTGTTGTTTGTGAAAAGGATGTTTCTATGCGTATGTGCATTGACTACAGGCGGCTGAATAAGGTTACGGTCAAGAATAAGTATCTTTTGCCTCATATTTATGATTTGTTTGACCAACTTCTGGGAGCCAGAGTGTTCTCTCAAAATCGACTTGAGATCCGAGTATCATTAGCTGAAGATTCGGGATTCTGATATTCTCAAGACATCTTTAAGGAATCGTTATGGCCATTATGAGTTTATGGTTATGTCTTTTGGGCTTACCAATGCCCCAGCTGCGTTCATGCATTTGATGAACAGCGTGTTTCAGCCGTATTTGGATTCCTTTGTTATTGTGTTCATTGATGACATCCTGGAATATTCTCATAGCCAGGAGGAGCATTCTCAGCATTTGATAGTTTTCTTACAGAAATTGAGGGAGGAGAAACTTTAAGCAAAGTTCTCCAAGTGTGAGTTTTTTCTTTGCTCAATAGCTTTCTTGGGGCACGTGGTGTTCAGCGAAGGTATTCAGGTTGATCAAAAGAAGATAGAGGCGGTGCAGAGTTGGCCCAGACCGTCCTCAACTACAGAGATTAGGAGCTTCCTTGGTTTAGCAGGGTATTGCCGTCGCTTTGTGGAGGGGTTTTCTTCTATTGCTTCGCCCTTGACCAAATTGACGTAGAAAGGTGCTCCGTTCAGGTGGTCGGGCAAATGTGAGGAGAGCTTTCAGAAGCTCAAGACTGCATTGACCTCAGCTCCAGTGTTAGTATTGCTATCAGATTCAGGTTCTTATACCGTGTATTGTGATGCCTCGAGGATAGGCATTGGTTGTGTTTTAATGCAGGAGGCTAGGGTGATTGCCTTGGCGTCCCCCTTTTATTTATTTGTATTTTGTTCTAGTTATTTTAGAAATAGATGTACTTACTTCATTCAGACATTTATATGTATTATTCATAGACAGTCCGTGAGTTGTGACCCCAACATTCTGGGATTTGGTTTTGTGAAATTTCGTAAAGGCATTGAATTGAGTTATATACCTTGCTTCATTTTGTACCTTTATTTATGTTAAAGTTGTATTTCACCTGTTTTTGACTAATAATAATAACGGAATAAAGTAACTTAAACATTCATGTTGGCTTTCCTAGCGGGTTCAACGTTAGGCGCCATCACGGTCCTGACGGTGGGAAATTCGGGTCTTGACAAGTTGGTATCAGAGCACTAGGTTGCTTAGGTCTCACAATTCACAGACAAGCTTGGTAGAGTTTGAGGGATCGGTAGGGAAACGTCTGTACTTATCCCCCTAGAGGCTTCAAAGTTTAGGAATACCTTCACTTCTATTCTTCTCTGTCGTTCGATTTGAATTCTAAATGCTAATTGAATTTATATTCTATTCTCTCGCAGATGGCGAGAACACGTGCTTCTTCATCTACTGATCAGCAGTCCGAGCCTCCAGTTGCAGCTCCTACGAGGGGCCGAGGATGAGGCCGAGGCCGTTCTAGAGGCCTAGGCAGGGACGGAGCTCAACTTAGATCATTAGCCCTAGTGGCGAAGCCTCTGGTAGAGTTTGCTTATGAGGTTCCTGCGCAGACAGTTCCAGTGGGACTAGCCTAGGTTCCCGAGGGGTTCATTGCCACCCCGGTACTCCAGGATGCTCTGGTCCGTTTAGTGAGCCTTATGGAGAGAGTTGCTCAGGAAGGTCTGCTCCCTGCAGCACCGGCCGTCTCTCAGGCTGGGGGAGGAGCCCAAACTCCCGCCACCCGCACGCAGGAGCAGTTAGCTTCTCAGTTCCAGATTCCAGCACCTGAGACAGCTGGGTAGTGCAACCAGGTATTGTGGCTCAGGTCGTTTATGGGGTAGCTATGTCTGCTGATGCCTTATGGAGATTGTACCGGTTCACCAAGTTGTTTCCTACTACTTATAGCGGTTCATCTCCAGAGGATCCCTGTGTAAAGACCCGTAAAATAACTTGCTTAAAATAATGCCCGAATAAGTCCCCGAGTGGTTAACTCTGTGGAAATTCTTAAAACGGACCTTAATTTTTGTAAAAATACCCCAGATTTGAAAGCACTTAATTTATCCATAAATTGGGGGTTATGCGACGCACTATGCGATCGCATAACGTGTATGTGGACCGCATAGTAGTCGCATGCAAGGGCAGATCGCTGCCCAATTGAAGGGGTGTTATGCGACGCATAATGCGGTCGCATAACGTGTATGCGATCGCATAATGTGTATGTGGACCGCATAGTAGTCGCATGCAAGGGCAGATCGCTGCCCAATTGAAGGGGTGTTATGCGACGCATAATGCGGTCGCATAACGTGTATGCGATCGCATAATGTGTATGTGGACCGCATAGTGGTCGCATACTCGGGCAGAATGTTTTCAAAATTTGGCCCACCCGGGGGCCATTCTGCGGTCCAATATGCAGACCGCATGTCAGGAATGCGATCGCATTCCTGACCGCATATTCGAAATGGTCTTTTAATTTTCTAAATTTTTATACCCGACCCCAGTCTCATTTAACCCCTGCCCCCTTTCATTTTAACAAGTTTTCTGAACAAATAGAGAGAAGGAAAGGAGAGTTTTTGAGAAAGTAAGTGATCCTTCCATCAAAGTGAATTTCAAGGTCTCTTAGGCCTGGCAATTCGAGTAATCCCTTTCTTCCCTATTCTAGCAGGTAAGGGTTCCCAACCCCTTTTCTTTCTTTTCATTAATTTTCTGATTTTTAAACAAAGGGAGGGTTGCCTGGATTGATTCTTAGAAATATTAGCTAAGACCTTGCATGCATGTTTAATAATGGTGCTAATCTAGTAAGAGGGAGTGGGTTGGAGAAAACTTCACAAAGATAGGGTTGGTAATCTAATGGGTTCACATAGTGCTTGACAAAATGCTTGAGAGAGTCCGAATTGCATGCATGACTTCAAATTCTGAGTTGAATATGTCTAATTATGAACTAGATTGACGGTACAAGTCGGTTTGGTGGTTGTGGGTTAAAGTTGAAAAGGGAATACTCGACTCCAGGTATGTATGGCTAACTTTAATCTTTGTAAAATCACTTGTGGTGTTCGAGCATACAGTACGTGTATTATTATAAATATGTGAAACTGGTTGTCCGAATTATGTTGATGTGTGAAGTGTAACACTTGTCTGTCTTTAGTTGACCACCACGCTACCACGTCTTGAAAAACGGTGCTAAAAGGATAATGAATCCAAGAGTATGAATGTATATGCTAAAGGCTGTGTAAAGAAGTTGTATTCTTATTGCTGAAATGTTTTATGATTGGACTGTGATTTGTCATCGTTGGTGTGATTGAAATTGTCAGGTGGGATCGGGTTGCGCGCCGCAACAGGGGAGATAAGGGTGATATGTGATAAGTGATAAGGTGTGATTGTAATTGTCAGGTGGAATCGGGTTGCGCTCCGCAACATGGGAGATAAGGGTGATATGTGAGAAGTGATAAGGGTGTGATTGAAATTGTCAGGTGGGATCGGGTTGCNGAAGTGAAAATTGTGGAACTTCCATTGTATATCTTTCTATGTCTTGTGCAGTAACTGTGTGACTCTCTGTTTGTCTCTTGCCTGTGCATTATTGAGTTTACTTAGAGTAAAGTTTGTTCATGCATACCAGTATAATTCAAATGTACTGACGTCCCTTTTGTCGGGGGAGCTACATTCTTATGATGATTGTAGGTGGTTCCATAGCAGGTAATTCAGCCCACCGACAGCAGTGCCTCCCCCTCATCCTATCAGCGGTTTTTGGTGAGCCCCTCTTCTCTCGGGGCCCAGTGTGGCTCATGCTGCCTTTCCTCCCGGATTCTTACTTTGGTACTTGTGTAAGGTATAGTCGGAGCCTTGTTACCGGCAAGTATTGTATAACTCCATTGTACTCTTAGAGGCTAAGTAGACACAATGTGGGTAGTGTACATATGTATTTTGGGTAAGTAATGGTACAGTTCGGAATCGTGATCCACGTTGGTAAATGTTGTATGTATTTTGTAAGTATTTGGTATCATATGTTGGTAATGAAAAAAAAAAGGTAGAAATGAATCCAAGTTGTAAGTTTATACTTAAGTCTAAATGGCTGTTTCACATGAATAATGTATATTGAAATCATGGGGTAACGCGTGGGATAGGAAAGGCAATTCCAGGTCCGCTTGACTGGGGTCCTTTGGTTGAGTGCCGGTCGTGTCCCTCGGTTTTGGGGCGTGACAAATTTGGTATCAGAGCCTAAGGTTTCAAAAGAATCCTAGGATGTCTCGGAGCCGTGTCTAGTAGAGCCCTTCTTATCGGTGTGTTGTCGAGCACGTTGATAATTAGGGGGCTACACAGACATTTAGGAATTTACTCTTTTCATTGTTATTCTATATCGTGCAGTGAAGTGGAGAGTGAAAATGTCCTTTCCTAATTCGTGCTTTGTTCCGAATTGTTTTTGAGCAATGGCACCAAAGAAGAGAGCTCAACTCGGCCTTGAGGCCAATGCCATCCCAAGTGGGATTGTGAATCATGTACCTAGTAGTACGGGTGAGAGTGACTCCCCGACCTTGAATTTGTCGGACCCTTCTAATCCGGATCAAAGCATTCTTGTTCCTGCGGCGGCGGAGGGTGCTGCAACCCCTCCCGCCGACATTCCTGATCCCTCTACGGTCCCAGCTTCCGGTCCCGTACGTCCGAGGGGGACCTCAGAGGAGCTATTCATATGTTAACTCAATTGGTGGCCTCTCAGGCCCAAACATCTCATGCTACCCCTGCGTCCTCCAGTGGACAGGGAGATTCCGCCAGCTCCAGAGTCAACCAGTTTCTGCAGTTGGCCCCTCCAGAGTTCTCAGGTATGGATCCAAAGGCCGATCCACATGATTTTCTTGATGAGATGTGCAAGACCCTTCGGGTGATGAAGGCTACAGGGACAAAGGGGGTTGAGTTAGCTTCGTACAGGCTGAGGGGAGCAGCATATTCCTGGTTCGAGATGTGGGAGGGTTCCCGTGGAGAGGGAAGTCCTCCAGCTAGATGGAGCGAGTTTGTGGACGCGTTCATGGATCACTTTTTGCCTGCCGAGACTGAGGCAGCCCGTGCTACTGAGTTTGAGGTCCTCAAGCAGAGCAGTATGAGTGTTTGGGAGTACCACATGGAGTTCGTGAGGTTGTCCAAGTATGCTCCCCAGTTAGTGTCGACCATGGGTGCTCGAGTTCGACAATTTGTTCAGGGTATCAGTCCTTTGGTTGTGAATGAGGCTGCTATAGCGGCTTTGCACTCGGACATGAATTATGGGAAGATTATGGGGTTCGCCCAGGCTACGGAGGCTAGAAAGCTGAAGATACGGGCAGATAGAGAGAATAGCAGCATAGCCCGGTCAGTGGGTCATTTAGGGAGCACAGTTTCAGTGGGGAGACCAGTTCAGGGGAGGGGGCCAACAGGGCCATCCCAGTTTTATGCTCAGTCTTCAGCCAGTGCACCGCCATCCATACATCGTCATCAACCGAATAGTCATTGGGGATCAGGATCCGACAGCAGGAGACCCCATCAGTCAGGTCGTTCCGGAGGAAGGTTCCAGCAGCAGGGGAGGGCTTTGTGCCCTCAGTGCGGAGGGTTCCATACTGAGGCCTGTTATCTGAATCGCCCGTTATGCTTCAAGTGTGGGGTAAGGGGTCATCTTCAGCGGGACTGCCGTGTGCCCAGCCAGGGCATGGGTAGGGGGTTTTCCCAGTCATCCGGTTCCTCAGCCACCGCATCTTCAATGCGTCCTCCAGCTCCAGCAGGGCGTGGTGTAAATTGTGGTTTGGAATGTGTTTTTGTGTTATCGAGGTCCGAATTGAATTCCGAGATCGGGAATAGTTCCTTTATGTCATTTAGGACTTGCTTGCAAAATTTGGTGTCAGTTCGGAGCATTATTAGGGAATTCAAGAACTTAAAGTTCTTAAGTTTGATTCCAGGGGTTTTGAGGTGTGATTTTGAGTTTTAGCGTTGTTTTGAGTGTTCCGAAGGCTTGAGAAAGTCCGTATTATGATATGGGACTTGTTGGTATATTTGGACGGGGGCTGGGGTGGACCCAGACGCCATTCGGGCATCACACGAGGCTAAAAACCAGCAACAATAGCTGCTGGTGCACAAGGTCTAGTGTGACCGCACCTACGGTTGCCCAGTCGCAAATGCGAGACCGCTCATGTGGTCTTTGCTTCACAGGTGCGGCCCCAGTTGAGGCTGCCAAATCGACGCATGTGCGGACTCTGTTCTGCAGGTGCGAGCCCATGCCCCTTGCTCCTCTTCCGCAGGTGCTAGACATTTCTCGCAGGCGCGAGACCGCAGGTGCTGTCCTCGAGCCGCAGGTGCAGAAACCCTGTAGGCAGTGAGGTCTTTTAAAATACGGGAAAGAACCATTTTTACTCCATTTCTTTCCTCCATATGCGACCTTGAGAGCTTGGAAAAGAGCAAAACGACCTAGCTACTGAAAGGTAAGTGATTTCTACTCTAATGTTAGTTTAATACATGAATTCCTAGGTAAATTAACCTCCTAATTAGTGAAAATCAAGGGTTAGAGTAAAAACCTAGGGCCTTATGAAATTTGGGGAATTTCCCACTAACTAGCTATGAAATCATGCAAAAATCATATATTAATGATCCTTAGGTTATGGGTAAGTGTTTCCTTCGATAATATTCGGAATCCGAGCATGTGGGCCCGGGGGTGTATTTTGGGATTCTTCAAAGTAAGTTGAAATAACCAAGTAAATAGGGGAATTTCATGCCTTTTAGTATAAGTTAATGTATTTATGCATCATTTGACTAGTTTTGAGCCCTAGGGAGACGAGTTTGGAGTTTCGGGCGCATTCTTGACCCGGAAAGTAGGCTCGGCACGAGGTGAGTCTCTTTTCTAACCTTGTAAGAGGGAATTGTCCCCAGGTGATTATAAGTGATTGCTTGTCCTTATTTGCGGGGGCTACACACACACGAAGTGACGAGAGTCCCTGCGTAGCTACTATTATGCATGTCGGGTAGTTTAGGATTCACGAGCATGTTTTATGTGTCGTATCCGTGATCTTGTATGTGGACTAGGTAGTCTAATATCTTTGAATTTCATATATGAAGGCCTAGGAGGCTATGTTTCGAAGTTGGTATTTTGAATCTGTTTTCTGCTAGTAAGACCCCTGTTAATTATCTGAAATTCCTGAGGATTATGTATATGCATGCGGGAACCCGAGTCGCATGTATGATTCACGAGCAGGGCATCCCTAACATTATGTTAACCGCGTCGCAGGTCCGATTCGCGAGCGGGGCATATAGATGCATCTATGATTTGGGCCGTTCGACCCTCGGTAGTGCACATTTACTTTTCACGTCGTATCGGTCGTACGTTCACGACCTGTTATATGTTTGATAATTTATGAGAAGCCCTGCAATTGTAATTGTTGATTTTATGGAAGAGAGAAGGTTAGATAGCTTGTATGCTATGGAAAGGGATAGCGTGAGGGTACTAGAGAATGTTATCTGATGCTTATTTCCTTATTACTGTTCATTACTACTATTACTGTTTAGCCGGTATTTATTTCATATTGTCTGACCCTAGTAAGTATCACTTCGACCTCTCGTCACTACTTCTTCGAGGTTAGGCGGGATACTCACTGGGTACATATCTATTTATGTACTCTTGCTACGCTTCTGTACTTAATTGTACAGGTTCTGAGGCTGGTGCATCTCGTTATCGGACCAGAGCTTGATCCTTAGAGTATATTTTGGACCTGACTTCACGGTGAGCTGCTTCCCTTGGCGAATCCTAGCAGCACTATGGAGTTATATTTTGTTTATTCCTGTTTACTTCTTTAAGACAGTAGAACAATTGATCTCATCTTTTGTATATTCTACTAGTTCGCATGTAGACTTGTGACAATAGTTCCTGACACACACGTAGTAGACTTTATATTTTTGGAACTGTATATTGTATTGGTAAAAAATATGGCATCATACGTGTACAAATTTTGGATGACTCAGTCAACCAGGTGGACTAAGTAAAACATCACATGTGGACACGGGATAAAGAGATACGGTCAATACAAGAAATTAACCGCAGAAAGATCATCAAAGAAGAAGAGGCGCGGTCACAACGAATCTGAGCGCAATAATGGGTCGATCCGAAGATCAGCAATCAATGTCCTGTACGTTATGTAACTCCTAAAATAACAGTTACTATTTATCATTGTAACGCCTCATAAATGCAATAATTAAGCATTAAATAGGCTATTATGACAGAAATACAAACGTTGTACTAGGAGAATATCCCTATAAAAGGGACATAGAATGTAGCAAAGTGGATCATCTGATTTTGGGAATATTAAGCTATTTTATTCTTTTGCTCTCAAAATTATTGCTATTTATTCTTTATCTTACTAATTCGATTATCAGTAACCCGAGTTTATCCTAAATTAAGCTTTAGTTAGGAGAATTTATTTCTTGGTTAAACAAATTGGTTCCGTTACCGGGAATCTGATAATCATCATTTTCGCCACCAATCGATATCTTTAAAATCATGTCAAATCTCAACAACAATAACGTCAGCAACAATGACGATACAACCAGCAAAGGAATTAAACCCCAACATCAACTCCACCTCGAGGAACTCCACGAACCTCGAGAGAACCATCCCCTGAAAGAGCTGACAATTGTAACAATAATGAACAGCCGGTGGAATCAGATCAAATAAGGCAAATGATTGCTGAATACGTGGGACAAGCTTTGCGAGAATTTGCAAGAGGATTACCACAAGTACCTTTAGTGCCACCAACACTGCCTCTGAATAATACAATTCCAGTAGGAGATTTGCAAGTGGGGTTAACAAATTCAATCAGGAATGAAACTCTCAACACATTTCCTGAAACACGACCAGGTACGACTAGTAATTTAGAATTACAAAATTTATTGTTAACCATGCAGAATAAGATGAAAGAACAAAATGATCGCATCGAGCAAATCCTTGGTGTTCCACCTATTATCAAAGGGATTGACTTCGATAGGTACTCTCAACAACCTTGGAAGCCAAGTGCAGCCCCACTACTTATACCCAAGAAGTTTAGAATGCATGATGTCCCCAAATACGATGGAACAACTGACCCACGTGATCACGTAACTACTTTTACTACTGGAGTAAAAGGCCATGATTTAACAAAAGAGGAAATAGAATGAGTCCTTGTCAAAAAATTCGGAGAAACACTCACGAAAGGAGCCTTAACCTGGTATTCTCTTCTCCCTGAAAATTCTATAAATTCTTTTGCTGAGCTTGCAGATTCGTTTATAAAAGCAGATTCTGGTGCACAAAAAGTTGAAAAACGAATGGAAGATATATTCAAGATAAAGCAAGGAGACAAAGAATTGCTCCGTGTTTTTGTAGACAGGTTTCAAAGGGAAAGAATGCAACTACCAAGGGTGCCTGACAACTGGGCAGCTATGGAATTCACAAGCAACTTGAACGAAAAAAGTTCAGAAGCTACGAAACGACTTAAAGAAAGTCTAAGAGTATTCCCAGCCACAACATGGAATGATGTATACAACAGGTACAGTACTAAATTAAGAATTGAAGAGGATATAATCGCACGATAAAAAAATGAAGAACATCACAAAACAAGGCACCTAGAATCAGAGAAAAAGTCAGGTAAAAATAGGTTTGATCCTTACTTAGGACCCTCGAGATGTGACTTACGTCCCAGGTTCCAAAATCTGAAACCTTCAGGAAAAGATATGAACTCATCTTCATCTAGATCCAGGGGAGATCGAGATGAACAATTCTAGAATATTACCCGAATTGGACACCATAACTTTAATATAAGCAGCACTGAGCTTGTCTCAATACTAAGAAGTATGGGAGACAAAGTTAAATGGCCGAAAGAAATGCGTTCCAACCCTAACAGGAGGAACCTTGATCAATGGTGTGAATTCCATAATGATCACGGCCATAGAACGACAGACTGTAGATATTTACTAGGTGAAGTAGAACATCTATTAAAACAGGGTTATTTAACAGACTTGTTTAGTGATAAAGGTAAACATGCATATATGAAGAAAAGGCAGGATCCACCGAAACCACCTTCCCTAAAACGGACTATTAATGTAATACATGGGGGAGAAGAAGTAAACGGGATAATCTGCCAGTTAACTTCAAAAGTCACGAACACCCACGGAAAGCGGGTTCGAAAAGAAATGAGCGAAGAACAAATATATTTTGACGACGCAGACTTTGATGGATTAACACTTCCACACAATGACGCGCTGGTAATATCCTTACTCATTCATGACACTAACGTTAAAAGGGTGTTGATTGATCCAGGCAGTTCAGTCAATATTATTTTGATGAAAGTCATAGAAGAAATGCTAGTAGAAAACACAATGATTCCAAAGGTTCGAGCCATATCTGGGTTCGACAATTCAACAGTGATAACTAAAGGTGAGATTGAACTCAACACTTACGCTGAGGGAGTCATCAAAAATGCAAAATTCCAAGTCATTAACACAGAAATGGCTTACAACGTCATCCTGGGAAGACCATGGATTCATGATATGAAAGTAATTCCATCTACTTTACATCAAGTAATAAAATTCCCTTCCAAATGGGGAATAAGGAAGATCAGGGGTGACCAGCAAACCTCGAGAAATATTAATTCAATATCTCTTAACAGTTAAAGAGATGCGGAAGAAACAACAAATTGTTATGCAGAGGCTCATCAACCAACACGTATGGAACAAAAGAATAAACCAGAACATACGGACATAGATTCCAGACCAGATTTCATTCATGAATCAGAAGAAGAAGAATGTATCAACAACTGCTGAAGAACTCGAGGTTGTTTCAATCTCAGAACAAAAGCCCGAAAGAAAACTTTACATTGGCGTGAAATTGTTAGAAAGACTAACTCCAGAACAAAAAGGTATGTTTGTCAATTATTTAAATACTAATGAGGATTGCTTTGCGTGGTCCCATTCAGATATGATAGGTATCCCGCCTAAAGTGATGACTCACAAGTTAAATGAAGATCCATCGTTCGTACCTATTAAACAAAAGAAACGAAAACAAGGATCTTTCAAGAATCAAGTGATCGATGAAGAAATTCAAAAACTTTTAAAAATAGGGTCGATACGAGAGGTAAAGTACCCTGACTGGCTAGCTAACACCGTAGTGGTACCCAAAAAGAACGGCAAATGGCGGGTATGTGTTGATTATACTGATTTAAATAAAGCATGTCCTAAAGATTCATTTCCCTTGCCACATATAGATCAAATGATCGATGCAANAAATGGACCCCTTGGATGAAGAAAAGACTTCTTTCATTACTAACCGGGGGACTTACTGTTATAATGTTATGCCCTTAGGATTAAATAATGCAGGTGCCACTTATCAAAGATTAGTGACAAAAATGTTCCAAGAACATTTGGGTAAAACAATGGAGGTTTACATCGATGATATGCTTGTAAAATCAATACAAGCAGCAGATCACCTACAACATCTCTCTATCACTTTTGATATTTTACGCAGGTACAATATGAAACTCAACCCAGAAAAATGTGCCTTCGGCGTACAGTCTGGTAAGTTTTTGGGGTTCATTGTGTCTAATAGAGGAATAGAGGTAAATCTAGTACAAATAAAAGTTATAGAAGAAATACCTGAAATCTTGAGAAATAAAAAGAAGTCCAAAGATTGACAGGAAGAATAGCAGCTCTAGGAAGATTTATTTCTAAGTCATCCGAAAAAAGCTTTAAATTCTTTACAATTCTTAAAAATCAAAATCAGTTCGAATGGACTGAAGAATGTCAACAAGCTTTAAAAGATTTGAAGGTCTACTTATCAAAACCACCATTGTTGTCAAAGCCAAAAGAAGGAGTAAGATTATACATCTATCTGGCTGTCTCAGAAATTGCTGTAAGTGCAGTACTGGTACGAGCAGAAAAAAGTAAACAATATCCCATTTATTACGTAAGCAAAACTTTATTAGATGCAGAGACTAGATATCCACATCTAGAAAAATTAGCTTTAGCATTAATAATGGCATCAAGAAAATTGCGTCCTCATTTTCAATGTCATCAAATTACTGTTGTAACTAAATATCCTTTAAGGAATATTTTGCATAAACAAGAACTGTCAGGAAGATTAGCCAAATGGGCCATAGAATTAAGTGAACATGACATAACATATCAACCAAGAACTGCAATTAAGTCCCAAATACTAGCCGACTTTATAGCTGACTTTAGCAATAACATTACTCCGGAAGTAGAAAAGGAATTGCAACTTTTTAATGGTATAAACCCAAGTTAGTGGACCCTATTTACAGATGGTTCATCTAATATAAAAGGAGAAAGATTAGGTATTGTCCTAATATCACCCACGACTGAAAAGATACGACAAGCAATCAAATGCTACTCAATAACTAACAATGAAGCACAATACGAGGCTGTTATTGCAGGTTTAGAATTGGCACGAGAATTGTCAATCGAACAAATCAAAATCAATAGTGATTCCCAATTGGTGGTAAATCAAGTACAAGGGAATTACATCGCTCGAGAAACTCGAATGCAACAGCACTTAGGGAAGGTACGAGAACTTTTGAAACAGTTCAAAATGTGGGAAATAACACAGGTACCTAGAGAAGAAAATGCTGAAGCAGATGCGCTGGCCAACCACGCTGAAGTTACGGACGTAACCAATAAAGACAACATTATCATCATACACCTCTTCCATTCGACAGTCGATTACAGCAAAAATGAGGTATCTTTTAATAATCTAACTTGGGATTAGAGAAACAAAATTCTTAATTTTTTGCAGAACAGTGTAGTACCTGAAGACAAAAAAGTCATCTCAAGCGCTCCGCCGCAAAGCAGCAAGATATTGTTTAGTTCGCAGCACCTTGTATCTCAAAATGTTTGGAGGACCCCTAGCTAAGTGCCTCGGACCAACCCAGATGGAGTACGTGATAAAAGAAATCCATGAGGGCCACTGTGGAAATCATGCAGGTGCTAGATCTTTGGTAAAACCCTTAATCAGAGCAGGATATTACTGGCCGAAAATGGAAGAAGACGCGGAAATTTCATATCAAAATGTGATAAATGGGTCAGGTACGATTTCTACTTGTACTTACTGATTATTTCACAAAATGGGTAGGAGCGGAAGCATTCAAACAGATGCGGGAAAAGGAGCTTAAGAATTTCTTATGGAGAAATACAATATTCCAATTTTGAATTCCTAAGGAGATCGTGTGTGACAATGGCCCACAATTTATAGGCTCTCAAATCACAGAATTCTTCGACAGCTGGAAAATCAAACGGATTACATCAACACCATATCATCCCGTAGCTAATGGACAAGCAGAATCCACGAACAAAATCATCATCAATAATATAAAAAAAAGGTTAGACAAAGCCAAAGGCAATTGGCCCGATGAATTACCAACGGTACTATGGGCATACAGGACTACATCAAAAACAACTACGGAAGAAAGTCCTTTCGCACTTGTTTATGGCTCTGAAGCATTAATACCTGTGGAAATTGGCGAACCAAGTCTTAGAGTAACAAAAGCTAAGGAACAAACGAATGATTTTGAACTCTAAGCCAATCTAGACATACTCGAATCACGAAGAGATGTGGCCTTAATACGGATGGCAACTCAAAAACAAATCATAGAACGATACTACAACCGCAAAACTCACCTCAGGTATTTCAAGATTGGGGACTTTGTACTTAAAAAGGTCTTCCAATCAACAAAGGAAACAGGAGTTGGTAAACTAAATCCTAATTGGGAAGGTCCCTATAAGATTCGAGGAATAGCAGGAAAAGGCGCGTACGAGTTAGAAGCCATGGATGGTAGGAATTTACCAACAAGTTGGAACGCCATTCACCTGAAGAAATACTATTTCTGAGCAAAAGAAATACCCACGGTTAGGTATCACATGTTAAATTTTATCTTCAAATATTTAAAATTTTACTAACGCTTTTAGATGATAGGCAAAAAGCTAACCCATCACCAAATGATGACATTAGACCTGCAAAGACGCGCGGAAAAACATAATTTCCGGTCTAGGGTTACACTTTCTGATGGATATTTTAAAGGTTTAAGCAGTCATCATCTAAAAAGGTATATACCTTCGAGTCCGGAATGTTTCCCTTTTTCAGGAAAAGGACCACAAGGAAGGAATAATCAAGTGTTCGAGATCTTATTCTTCAATGCTCAAACACTTGGGGGACTATATAATATGGAAGGCCAAGAAGAAGCAAAGACTATCAAAAGTCAGAATGCTCGAGTCCAAAAAACCATTCACCTAACAAGTCAAGGGACACGAGCAAAAGAACTGAAGACTCCGACACAAAAATTGCGAAAGCCTACTCTGAAAACCCTCGAACCATGTTCAGGTTAGAAGGAAAAATGATAGCTACGAAAAAGAAATGTACATCTCTTATACAAAAAACGGTTACATCTACAACAGTTAGGGACAAAAGATCATCATCATTGTACTTAGCCAAAACTGTTATAATCAAAACAGTTACGAAATCTTTGTACTCAAATTGAAAACTGTTATTCAAATAAAAACAGTTACGGATGAAAGATCAAAACCCTTGTATGTATTCTCAAAACTGTTATCAAATAAAACAGTTACGGATTACAATACATTTCTCTCGTACTTACAACTGTTGCAAATAAAACAGTCATGGAAAAAACCCAATACTTAAGAAAACTGTTATTTATGAAAAACAGTTACTTCCTTGTATTAACTCGAAAAAACTGTTATCTGCTAAAAACAGTTACGAAATACATGTGATTATCAAATATGTTAAAACAAAAACAGTTGCAACATGAGTTTTAGATGACAAACGTAACACATGTAAAATGTTGTGAAGGTTCAAGCAAAAACCTCTCACAAAAACATTCTTAAACATGTGAAAAATCCTTATCACTCTATTGCATTATCAATGAAGTTGAGACGTCTTCTTCATTAAAACATTAAAAGGGCCCTAATTCATAAACAAAGCCCCTTATAAACAGAGGCTAAAAAGCTTATACTACACCCATCATAAAAGGGTTCAAAGTAAAGAACTCAAAGCTAAGAGGTACGAACAAAAACCTCACGAAAGCAAAAGCAATAGATTTGAGTAAAAGAGTTAAGGCTCAAAATTCACAAAAGTCTCAAAAGAAAGCAGTGCATTGATACAAAAGCGGCTAAATAAACTAAGTACTTAGCCGCGTAATATGTACATTCTTTGCCCCTAAGTTGTCAGTTGGGGACTTCAAAATTTTCAAACTTAATCCCGATGGAGCTAGGAGTAATTACACCAATCCAATAAAAAAAATGACCAAAGAGTCTTCATTCTTGAGGAGAAGGAGGAGAGCTAGTTTCTTCTTTCGGAGAGTGATCTGCTGCATCATCAGCTGGAGAAAGGTCAAGACCTTGCTAAGTCTTATCTATGGCTTCTTTAGATTTTGCAATCTCAGCATCAAGATCAAAGCCTACTTGACTCATCTTCATCAGCGTGTCATGGCGAGCATTCATATATGCCCAACTCACTTCAACAACTTTTGACTCTTCAAGCTCATTATAATCTCTCGACCACACCTGAAGTTCAATCTTCAAGTTGTTATTTTCAGCTTTAGCAGCTTCGAGGACAACCTTCAAAGGTGCAACTGACTCCTCCAGATTCTGGGCCTTCGCCAAAGCTTCACGAAGATCTTCTTGGACTTGGGAAAGATTACGTACAAGCTCTCCAGAATATTCATATTTTTGTCCTAGTAAGTCCTTCAAATACCGGACCTCTTCCGTGGCCTTTGACAGTTGTTCGGAAAAAGAAGATTCAAGAACATCTTTATCTTTATTAGCTTGACTGGAAGAAGCCTTCTCCACTGCTAACTCTCCTTTGAAAATTTGCAGCTGCTCCTTTAAGGTATTTCTCTCATCTTCCAAAGCTTCCATCTCTATTTGAAGACTTTCATATTGTGCTTTAAAATCATCCAGCCCACGCAACACTTGCAATTCTTTTTCATAATTAGAGATTCTCTTCATAAGCTCCAAACCAATAAGGTGCGTCTGCAAAAACAGTAAAACAAATTAAAAATGTTAAACTGTTAATTGAAACAACATATGTGCAAAAGATTAAGTATATACCTTCAAAGAATTATGCACCACTTCATTAGCCCAAGTGAGAGATGCATGGCTATCAAGTTTGGCTCTCTCCTCAGAACCAATTAAGGGCTTGAGCCACATTTCCGGCTCACCGGTGCTAATCTTCTTAAAGAGGCTACCACTAGCTGGAACCTCATTCACGACCCTTCTCATCCCCTAGCTGGAAGACCCTTCTTCTATAATAGAAGGCATGGAAGCAGGGACTGAAGGGGAAGCAGAAGAGACAGAAGGGCCTGGAGCCAAAAGAGTAGCGGGCACCTCAAAAGAGACGGAAGAAGGGGAAACTGAAGAGGTAATAGGAATTGAAGAAGAAACAACAGCAGTAACCTGCGGAGCAGAAATAGCAGCAAAATGTGGGTAGATGGTTGCTAAAGGAATATCATCAGGGTCCATTTCAAACCCTTCGTGAAATAGACACTCAGCAGGATCTCGAGATGGAGATCGAGATTGGCCTCGAGAAGAAGAAGGCCTGATGGCCAACACGGAAGAAAGAGGCGCGGGAGTAGACTCGTCATCCGAATTTACCCGCCTTCTTCTCACCCGGTGCACTAAAGCACCCTCTTCTTCACCCTCATCTTCCCCTCCAGAGCGGGAATCCAGGGCTTTCCTTTTCGAAGCACTAGTCAGAATACTCTGAGCATGGGACAAGGACATCCTTGGAAGTGATGAAGTTACCCCACGGGAATAAAACCCTATCAGAAAAAAGAAAAAAATTATAAATAAAAAAAAAAAAACTCAAACAAGGAAAGGAGTGAGAGAAACTATACTTACCATGGGTCTTAACAATCCACTTGTACTTTGCCGAAAAGTACTTCCAGGATATTTCCTCAGCGGGAGCAGCAGTCAACATTCTTTCTACCCAACCACGGATGTCAGAGACTTTCTCGACAACATTCATAGTTGCTGCAAATAAGAAGAAAACAGATACGATGTTATAAACACAAAGTAAATTTTATTACAAATAAAATAGGTGCGAATCAAAGTACTTACGTGCACGATTCTACTTCTCAGGGAAGGGAAGATTATTCTCACCCACTAAAATAGCAGTGGGAACAGCCACGTACCTAAGGTACCAACCTCTGTCTTTATCATCGCCGGGGGTTACTAGAACCCTCTTGCTCCGGGCAACCAGAGTAAAAACCCTTGACAGAATAAAGTAGGAGAATATAAATGCAGCAGATGATGAAGTGTAAAAGGAACAGAAACCTTTGAAGCCAGAACTCTCAAACAAGAAACAACACGCCATACTAGGGGACCAACTTGTCCTAAACAAATATTAAAAAAGCGACAAAACTCTATGATCACAGGATCAACAGGAGGNGTAATGATAGTAGCATATTTCTCAATACTATCTAGAGAGTGAGCTTGTTCGGTAACAAGAGAATTTACTTCTGGAAAGATTATCTCCGAAGGAATGATTTCATCAACTCAGGGTTCATGAAAGTCATCCTTGCTCCTAGAAATAGATTGAGAAGATCTACCTCTCGGAGAAAACAACGACCTAGCGGAGGAAGGAGAAGAAGAACCTCTAATAGGGGTACATCCTAGGATACTCAATCGGCCACCTCTTCGACTCCTAGTCGGAGCAGAAGAAGAAGCCAGAGCTTCAACGTCAATAACCTTTTCAGGTGGGCCTGAGGAAGACATATTTATAAAATCTAGGAAGAAATTCTTTCACAAAGAGAAGATTAAGTTATAGAAGTTTTTCGTGCTAAAGAAGAAAGGAAGAACACTATTTATACTTAATGGCAACCGTCAAAACTTGGAAAGGTAATGATGGAAGGTCATAATCAAAAGTATCACTTCGGGACTGATGCAGCCGCAAAAAGCCCTAAAAGGCGCCGGGTCATTTCAAAACCAATCAGAATTGAACACGTGGAAGAAGCATTAAATGAAAGTGATGTGCGATGCATGCGCCCATAAAAAAATACAAGGTTTCAAGGTAAAGCGGAGGCAAAATATTCCCGCCATAAATTAACATCCACTTACCAAGTATTATACACTCAATACATGGCAAGTGGGGGAACTATCTGTATTGGTAAAAAATATAGCATCATACGTGTACAAATTTTGGATGACTCAGCCAACTAGGTGGACTAAGTAAAACATCACACGTGGACAGGGGATAAAGAGATACGGTCAATACAAGAAATTAGCCGTGGAAAGATCATTAAAGAAGAAGAGGCGCGGTCACAACGAATCCGAGCACAATAATGGGTCGATCCGAAGATCAGCAATCAATGTCCTGTACGTTATGTAACTCCTAAAATAACAGTTACTATTTATCATTGTAACGCCTCATAAATGCAATAATTAAGCATTAAATAGGCTATTATAACAGAAATACAAATGTCGTACTAGGAGAATATCCCTATAAAAGGGACATAGAATGTAGCAAAGTGGATCATCTGATTTTGGGAATATTAAGCTATTTTATTCTTTTGCTCTCAAAATTATTGCTATTTATTCTTTCTCTTACGAATTCGATTATCATTAACCCGAGTTTATCTTAAATTAAGCTTTAGTGAGGATAATTCATTTCTTGGTTAAACATATATATTGGTTCACGATCATCAGCAGGTAAAATACGAGCATCATAGACCTGGTGGATTGTTGCAGCAAATTGAGATTCCTGAGTGGAAGTGGGAGCGTATCACCATGGATTTCGTTGTTGGACTCCCATGGACTTAGAGGAAGTTTGATGAAGTATGGGTTATTGTGGAAAGGTTGAGCAAGTCAGCGCATTTCATTCCTGTGGCAGTTTCCTATTCTTCGGAGAGATTGGCAGAGATCTACATTAGGGAGATTGTTTGTCTTCATGGTGTACACGTGTTTATTATTTCTTATCGAGATATGCAGTTTACCTCGTATTTTTGGAGAGCAGTTCAGCGTGAGATGGGCACGCGGGTCGAGTTGAGCACAACGTTCCAACCTCAGACGGACGTCCGAGCATACTATCCAGATTTTGGAGGATATGTTACGCACCTGTGTTATTGAATTTGGAGGTTCTTGGGATGAGTTCTTGCCATTAGCTTAGTTTTCCTACAACAACAACTATCAGTCTAGCATTCAGATGGCCCCCTATGAGGCGTTATATGGTAGGCGGTGTCGGTCGCCAGTTGGGTGGTTTGAGCCGGAGAGGCTCGGTTGTTGGATATGGAGTTAGTGCAGGATGCGTTGGACAAGGTTAAGATCATTCAGGACAAACTTCGTACAGCTCAGTCCAGGAAGAAGAGTTATGCCGACCGTAGAGTTCGTGATTTGGCATTTATGGTCGGAGAGCGAGTGTTGCTTTGGGTGTCGCCCATGAAGGGTGTGATGAGATTTGGGAAGAAAGGAAGGCTAAGCGCTAGGTACATCGGTCCTTTTGAGATCCTTGACAGAGTGGGAGAGGTTGCTTACAGACTTGCGTTGCCACCAAATTTATCAGTCGTGCATCTAGTGTTCCATGTATCTATGCTTCAGAAGTATCACGATGATCCATCGCATGTGTTAGACTTCAGCAGTGTCCAGTTGGACAAGGATTTGACCTACGAGGAGGAGCCGGTAGCCATATTAGACCGGCAGATTCGTCAGTTGAGATCGAAGAGTTATCCTTTGGTTCGTGTTCAATGGAGAGGTCAGCCTGCTGAGGCAGCTACCTGGGAGTCCGAGTCAGATATGCGGAGCCGTTATGCCCATCTATTCCCCGATTCAGGTACTTTTCTATGTCCGTTCGAGGACGAACGTTTATTTTAGAGGTGGAGATTGTGATGACCCAAAAGGTCATCCCTTATTTTATATGTCAAAACGGTGTTCTGATGCCTTGAAAATCTCCTTTTATCTCACCTCATTTTGCGTCCGTAGCCCGGCCGTATAGCCGGGAAGCCTTTATATGAAAAACTGAGAAAATGCTAGTTTCTGCCTTAAATTTTTTATTTAAGTTGACTTCGGTCAACATTTTGGGTAAACGGGCCCGGACCCGTGATTTAACAGTCCCGGAGGGTCCGTAGAAAAATATGGGACTTGGGCGTATGCTCGGAATCGAATTCCGAGGTCCTAAGCTTGAGAAAGAAATTTTTGAAAGAAACTGTTTTTTCTGAAAATATAAGAGATTTTAGAAATTTATTATATTTGAAAGTTATGGTGTCGGCCCTGTATTATAGTTCCGGAGCCCTGTAATGACCTGGTCGGTCGTTCCGTAGAACCTGCATTATATTTACTATTTTGCCTTGTCATAGGTTGGTTATACTATTTATGATGTGTTAGAGTCGGTTGGCTCGGGTTTAGAATGGCGGTAGTGACAATTGAGACACTTAGTCTCCAAAAATAGCTTTATAGTTGAAAAATTCAACTGAGAGTTGACTTATTGATAAATGATCTCGAAATGCGGATTTTATGGTTTGGATAACTTCGTTAAGTGATTTGGGACTTAGGAGTGTGTTCGGAATATTTTTGTGATGTCCGGTGTAGAATTAGGCTTGAATTGGCGAAAGTTAGTTTTTGGTGATTTTCGGTCGGCAGTGGAAAGTATGCTATCGGAGTCGGAATGGAATTCCGTAAGTTAGAACAGGTTGTAATGTCATTTTGGATATGTGTGCAAAATTTCAGGTCAATCGGATGTGTTTTGGTTGGTTTCGGCATTGTTGGTGGAATTTAGAAATTTCAAAGTTCATAGGCTTGAATTTGATGTGATTTTGGTGTTTTGATGTTATATTGGGCGTTCCGAGAGTGCGACTAAGTTTGGATGATCATATATGATGTGTTGGTATGTTTTGTTGGGGTCCCGAGGGGCTCGGGATTGATTACGAATGGTTAACGGGATTTTAGGAGTTGAAAAATGCAGCTTACAGCTGATGGTGTTTTTCTACTGTGATTTCCGCACCTACGGATGTTTGACCACAGGTGTGAGCCGCAGGAGCGGGCTTGATGATCGCAGGTGCGGTGGAAGGCCATGCAACGATCCGACCGGTCGTTTTGCGTTATAGGACCCCCCCCTACCCCTAAATAAGACTTCCCGTAGTGGCTTTTTATGATTTATGACCTGTGGGGACGGGTGGTTCGGGATTCGGAAGAGTTTAGAATAGTATAGGAACACTTAGTTCCTTAAGGTTGGCCTTTAAGGCCAAGTTTGACTTCGGTCAACATTTTGAGTAAACGACATCAAAATCGAGTTTTGACAGTTTCGGTAGCTTCGTATGATGATTTCGGACTTGTGCGTGTGTCCGGAATGGGTTTTGCATGACCCGAGAGCGTTTCGGCGCCAAATAGCGAAATAAGAGTTTCCTTAAGTTCAAATTGAGGTTTCGAATGTGTTTTTGTGTTATCGAATTCTGAACGGAATTCTGAGACCGGGAATAGTTATGTTATGTCATTTAGGACTTGCTTGCAAAATTTGGTGTCATTCCGAGTAGTATAGGTCGGTTCAGCGCATTGTTAGCGAATTCAAGAACTTAAAGTTCTTAAGTTTGATTCTAGAGGTTTTGAGGTGTGATTTTGAGTTTTTGCGTTGTTTTGAGTGTTCCTAAGGCTCGAGCAAGTCCGTGTTATGATATGGGACTTCGTCGTATATGTGGACAGGGGCTGGAGTGGGCCCAGATGCCATTCGGGCATCAAACGAGGCCAAAAACCAGCAGCAATAGCTGCTTGTGCACCAGGTCTGGTGTAACCGCACCTACGGTTGCCCAGTCGCAAGTGCGAGACCACTCTTGCGGTCCTTGCTTCGCAGGTGCGGCCCCAAGTGACTGCCCAGTCGATGTAGGTGTGGACCAAAATCCGTAGAAGCTAAGCGGATAGTGCGAACTCCGTTTCGCAGGTGCGAGCCCAGGACCCTTGCCCCTCTTCCGCAGGTGCGAGACTGTTCTCGCAGGAAGAAGACCGCAGGTGCGGTCCTTGAGCCGCAGGTGCGGAAACCTTATAGGCAGTGAGGTCTTTTAAAATACGGGAAAGAACCATTTTTACTCCATTTCTTTCCTCCATATTCGACCTTGTGAGCTTGGAAAAGAGCCAAACGACCTAGCTACTGAAAGGTAAGTGATTTCTACTCTAATGTTAGTTTAATACATGAATTCCTAGGTAAATTAACCTCCTTATTAGTGAAAATCAAGGGTTAGAGTAAAAACCTAGGGCTTTATGAAATTTGGGGAATTTCCCACTAACTAGCATTGTTGGATGTGATTTGATGGCTCGACTAAGTTTGTGTGATGTATAGGACTTATTAATATTTTTTGTTGAGGTCCCAAGGACCTCGGGTGTATTTCAAATGCTTAACGGATTGAAATTGGACTTATGCAAATTGCTGAAGTTTTTCTGGTTTCTAGTGTCTCGCACCTGTGGTGGAGGGACCGCAGGTGCGGAAGAGCAATCTTAGAAGTGGAATTGGGAGATTTAGTCAGGGGTCGCAGGTGCGAGACAAGTACCGCAGATGCGCCTAGGAACCACAAGCGCGGAAGAGGACCACAGAAGCATACAGTGTTCCGCAGGCGCACACTCGCAGGTGCGGCCTATTCATCACAGATGCGGACCCAGCTCCCTTTAGTCATTTTCGCACCTGTGATGGAATTTCTGCAGGTGCGACTGTAGGCCCGCAGGTGCGAAATCACTGGGCAGAAAAGGGCCAAGTTCGAGTGTTTTATCCCATTTTCAATTTTGGGACTTTGAGAGTTCGAATTAAGGCGATAATTCAAGGATTTTTCAGAAAGAACTTTGGGGTAATGATTCTTAACTCATTTATGGTTGTATCCTATTAATCTATAGTTGATTTCATCATTATATTAAGGAATTTGGGGGAAAAAGTTGGAAATTCTTCAACTAAGTTTTTTAGTTTTGATTGAGATTTTGATATTGTATCTGGATAATTTTGGTACGAGTGAACGGGAGTTCATATTTTGTGACTTTTATCCGATTCCACGACGTGGGCCCGGTGAGGCTTTTTAGATTGATTTTTGAATTTATTATTAAATTCTTGAATTCATTAATTAGCTTAGTCTATTATTGTGATGACCCAAGGGGTCATTTTATGAATTAAGACTCGATTCTAGTCTTATTAGCCATAAAAAGACTAAATTTAATTACCTTGATTTGCGTGCGCAGTCCGGGCGTGAAACCAGAAAGCTTTTATGTGCAAATATGAGAAATAGTAATTTCTAGAGTTAAAATTTGATTTTAGTTGACTTTGGTCAACGTTTTGGTAAACGGACCCGGATCTGTGTTCCGACGATCCCGGGAAGTCCGCATTAAAATAAGGGACTTGGGCGCTTGCCCGAAATTGAATTCCGAGGTCTCTAGCCTTAGAAAATAATTTTTGAAGAAACTTGTTCTGCTAGTTATTTCAGGAAATAAAGAAATGAAATGATGTGAAATTGATGATATCGGGCCCGCATTTTGGTTCCAGAGCCTTGAACAAGTTTTTAATGATATTTTAAGTCCTATCTGTGAAAATTGATAAGACTCAGAGTTGATTTGACGTAATGCGGACATCCGGTGGAAAAGTTAGAAATATGTGTGTTGGGAAAATCTTGAGTTTTCAGGTTAAATCTGTAGATTTTGATGTTATTTTGATGATTTGATCGCACGATCAAATCCGTATGATGTTTTTACACTTGCATCCAAGTTTGGTTTGGAGCCCCGAGGGCTCGGGTGAGTTTCGGGTAGGCTACGGAGTGTCTAGACTTAGAAAATTTCCCAACAGCTGAAAATCCGGTGTTGCAGGCCTTTGTTCTCGCATTTGCGAGATCAGGCTTCGCATTTGCGAAGTCCTGGGCCAGCCTCAGATCTCGCAAATGCGAGATTTGGGGTCGCAAATGCGAGATGCCCCTTTGTCGCAAATGCGACATTTTTATCGCATTTGCAATGAACGTCGGATATCAAAGGTTCGCAAATGTGAACCCCAGTTCACAAATGCGGGATCCGCACCCTGTTAAATCTGATTTTTGACGGGGTTTTCACTTCTTTTTCAATTCTCGAACCCTAAACTTCCATAGGCGATTTTCCAAAGACCCAAACTTCTCTAAACCATTGGTAAGTGATCTCCAACTAATTCTTTTCAATCCTTAACAACTTTTAACAAGATTACAACCAAAATTCTAGAGTTTTCATGGTGAAAATTGGATTTTTGGGTAGAACTTAAGAATTTCAAAATTTGGGGATTTAGACCTTGAATTGAGGTCGGATTCCAATACCAATTGCATATCCAGGTTCGGGGGAGATTGGGTAAACGAGTTTTGGTCCGAACCACGAGTTTAGACCAAGCGGGTCCGGGGTCGATTTTTGTATTTTGGTAAGAAAATATAGTAAAGCCATAGTTTTTCAATAAATTTGATTCCTTTAGGCTATAATTGATGACATTGAACCAATTGTGATTACATTCGAGCGGATTAGAAGCAAATTCTAAAGGAAAGGCAATGCTAGAGCAGTGATTTGCTTGTGAGATCGAGGTAAGTGCTTGGTTTAACTTTGACTTGAGGGAATAGGAATCCCCAACTTGATTGTTATGTGAATTTTCATATGTGTGTTGTATAGGTGAGGTGACGAGTACCTATGCACTATCAAATCGTCTGTTTAACATGACCCATTCCCCGTTTCCAATTATGTGCTTCCTGGCTTGATTGTTTTATGATCATTGAGGCTTATATGGCCATTTGGTTTCATTAAATTATTGTCAAGTATTGTTTCAAGTATTTTAGAAGTGTTGGATATTCCCTTGGTTTTGTTATGATACATAAAGATTGAGCCGGATGACAATGTTACGATATTTGCATATGTTCTTGTTGGTTTCATTATGAAATGATATTTGATGAGGTTTATGAGTTATACTATTTTCTATTTACAATTGTTGAGACTAAAATGTTGTGAAAGGCTTGGCCTAAATTGTGAAAGTTTTCATAAATAAATAAACTGATATGATATGTCTGGTGGGAGCGGGTTGCATGCCGCAACAAGGAGTGATAAGGGTGGACATGTGGGATCGGGTTGCACGCCGCAACATGTGTAATAATGGTGATATATAGGGAGGAGCAATAAGGATGGACAGGTGGGAGCGGGTTGCATGCCGCAACAAGGAGTGATAAGGGTGGACATGTGGGATCGGGTTGCACGCCGCAACATGTGTAATAATGGTGATATATAGGGAGGAGCAATAAGGATGGACAGGTGGGAGCGGGTTGCACGCCGCAACGAGGAGCAATAAGGGAGGACACTTATGTTTTATTGATTTTTTCAAAAATAAAGATTTGATAATTACAGTTTTACTCTAATATTTTTCGGATTTTACACTTATTTCTATTTTAAAGCAAATTTTGAAAATTTGGAAACTTATGTGAGAATGTGGTTATAGTTCAGGCCTGGAAAAGGCAATTGAGTTATTTTATTTATGGCTACAGTTTATTGTTCTTATTTTGTTTAGAATTTCTTTCTTGTTTTATTATATATATTGTTACAGGTTATGTTACATTTGCCCCGCTGTAGCCTCGTCACTACTTCGTCGAGGTTAGGCTCGACACTTACTCAGTACATGGGGTCGGTTGTACTTTTACTACACTCTGCACTCTTTTGTGCAGATCCAGGTACCGACCAGCGTTAGGAGATCTTAGTAGCCGACATCATCATTCAGAGACACGAGGTAGATTTGCTGGCGTCCACAGATTCCTGGAGTCTTCTCTTAGTTTTATAGATGTTGTTTTATTACACTCAAAATAGTTATATTATTTCTTTCAGCCCATTATTTGTAGTATTCTTAGTGGTTCGTGAATTTTGACACCAGACCCCGGGATAGTCTTATAGTTATATATTTAGTTCGTGGCTCGACTTATTTATTCATTTATGTTTTTATTATATTCGTGAATTTATGCATTGGAATGAATAAATTTAGTTTATTTTTGAATTGTGCTGTTATAATTAAATAAACTTTAATAGAAATTAAGTAAATAAGTTCTAACATTGGCTTGCCTAGCAAGTGTGGTGTTAGGCTCCATCACGATCCCTAAGGTGGGGAATTCAGGTCGTGACAATTATAGTTGTATTTATGATATGTAATTGTGTTTGGATAGATTTGGGCCATTCAGAGCCGGATAATCAAGGAAAATGCATTCTTACGGTTTGATTTGATCTTGGTTCGAGGTAAGTGGCTTGCCTAACATTGTGTGGGGGAAATCTCCTTAGGATTTGGTAGTGTTGTGATATGTGAGCGTCATGTACGTGAGGTGATGAGTACGTACACGGGCTATGTGTTGTAAAACTCGACTTTTACTGAGTAGCAACCTGTTTTCATTTTAATTGAGTTATACCATTTTACTGATATGTTTTCATTCTTAATTGAGTTATACCAACTTGTGTAGTTATTCCGTTTAGTCTAATATCGTATGTCTACGTGCTTTAACTGCTTAGTTGAACTCTATGAATCATGCCTAGTTGATTTTCTGTTTTTCCCTATTCATTATTAGTATTAAATGTAGAATTCTTGATGTTAACTGCTGTATTATCAATTTGAGTTGTGTGTCTACTTTTGAGAGTATGAGAGGGTTTCTCGGGAGTTCTCCCTGCACATTTATTTTTGAGACTACGAGGCGGTACCTCGGGAGTTCACTCTGTACATTTACTTTTGAGACAACGAGGCGGTACCTCGGGAGTTCTCCATGTATATCTACTTTTGAGACTACGAGGCAGTACCTCGGGAGTGTTTCCTGCATATTTACTTTGGGAATACGAGACGGTATCTCGGGAGATCCCCCACCGTTTATCCCTGTGTGTTGTACTGCTGTTTTGCTGAGTTTTCCCTTTGTTAAATTTTGGTCTCTTATTATACTGTTATATTTCCTTGCTTATTTATTATATACAGTGGGCCTGACCTGACCTCGTCACTACTCGACCGAGGTTAGGCTTGACACTTACTGGGTACCGTTGTGGTGTACTCACGCTACTCTTATGCACATGTTTTGCATGTAGATCCATGTGCTCCTTATTATTATCCACGTCATCATTGAGCAGGGATAGTTGGAGACTTCAACGTATATCTGCCGCGTCCGCAGACATCGGAGTCCCCCTCTATTCTCCCTTATGTCAAATACCTTATATATTTATTTTATTAGACTCTGGTGTATAGAGATACTATTTTCTTCTGTAGTTTGTGACTTACGATGTTTCGGGTTTTTGGAAGACTATGTATTTATAGAGTATTGGTTATTGTACATGCTGAGCGACATTGTTACTAGTTATTTAGTTATCTATTGCTGCTAGTTGTTAAGCTTTACATTCATTTTTTTTTTTTGTGTTATTATTTTCGCAATTTGTTAGGCTTACCTAGTCAAAGAGACTAAGTGTCGTCACGGCGGTTTACGGATGGAGTTTTGGGTCGTGACAGCAAGTCACATAATAATTATAAAGTACAAAAATGAGTAACAAGTGGGGAAACAAGGCAATAATTCTCAAAACGAACGGCCGGATCGTTAACGCTTAGCTCATTCACTTTAAAAAAGTTATACTAAAATTTTAATGGATTGCCATAAATATATTTGTGCTCCACGCCAAAAGAACTACTTCTAGTGAACCCACTATGTTATACGAATTTAAAATCGGGAATCTTACGGATGTGTCCCAAATAAGTCCTAATTTACCAACATCTAGTCATTAATCATATCCTTACCAAAAGTAGCTATGCACATACAAAACTTAAAAACAAAATAAATAAGGATTATTTCTCTCCAAGAATCACACACAAAAATCTCCTTCCATATTTTTAAGTGTGATCAACAACATTAGATTCACGAGAAAAATACGTAGTAATAAAAATCTAATAATAATAGACTACCAGACTAACATTAATACTAGCAGTAGGGAGACGTGTGCAAGAAATAGGTTCCATAATTAAACTTAATAAGTTTAAAATTCTATATATATTTTTTTTGGAAACTATGAGTTCAAGAATTTATATTTGTTCTATTTTTTAGGGGGTCTCACTTATATACGCGTGGTCTCTATTGAAAAATAATTGACTCAATCGAACTCACTTTCAACATTCTTATTCCGCCTTTGACTCTAAAGCGAGTGTCAGAATGCAGACACTGCCCTTTGGCTGAACACCTATAATAGTAGTTAGATTGTTTTATTAAAATCAATATTTATCCTAGCTAGGTTAAATATATGATAGTATCAGAAAAGAGTAATTGGTGTATTTGCGCTCTACACATATTTAAAGTTGAATCCAAAATTTAAACTTTATAGGTTTGATCTTTAACTTTATATTTTGGATCTAAAGTTTATTGAAGTTTTAATGGATTACCACAAGTATATCTATGCTCGGCATCAAAAGAAGTATTGAGATTCTTACACCGTTACTCCCTTTTTAAAGATTGTCCTCATAAGTGACAACATTCTTTGTTTATTTCAAAAAATGAAAGATTTTTTTTTACTTCTGAAGCAGTATTCAAAGATTATAATGTTGTTTAAAAAAAATTAACAAAACACAATAACAAACTGAACTTAAATGTTAGTAACTCACTCCATTAATTAAGGAATCATTTTCCATAAATACGTAGTTTACTCCTTTTCCTCTTTTCTCTCTTTTCCATAATCTTTTTTCTCTTCCATATCAACATGTTTAGATGGTTGTTACATGTCATTCCATAATGTATCGTATCGTATTGTAATACTGTCACGATTCCAAAACACCCGGTCGTGATCGCGCCTATCGTGGAATCAGGCAAACCACACATTTTATTTAAATAAGGATTTGTTTTCAGAAAATTGATGCATTTAGGGACAAAAGTGTCAATAATAATGCATTTGGAAGTTTAACATCATTAAAATACAATAAAAACCAACCTCAGATTCTAGTGTCACCGAGTCATGAGCTACTACAACATAAGGATGTCGAAATACAAAAATAGACAACATAGTCTGAGATAATAAAAAATGCGACAGGAGGATAAAGAGGGAGAAGACGAGGCTGCGATCGCCAGCTGCTACCTCGAAGACTCCAAAAGAAACTCTGACAGCAAATCAGCAACCGCTAGCGGGTCCCGATGAACCTAGATCTGCACACAAGGTGCAGTGGGTTACATGAGTACACCAACTCAGAAGTAACGAACCCAAACTATGGGTTGAGAGGTAGTGACAGACTAAACCTCCACAATTATAATAATTTAGACATGTTCACAGTTTATCAAAAAATAACAACAGTATATGCTAGATATGTCTCAATATGCTCTACATGCCAACATATCAACAACGTGGGAATGCACATAGTGCTCACACCTCTCCCACATAAGTTCACTCATTACTATATATGGCTTTCATGCCCAATGAAGATCCATTCTGGAATATATATAGACACCGGTGACCGTAATCACTCAGTACCTCCCACGGAGAAGATTCATCTCCGGAATGCAACACTCGGACATGATCTGTGTCCAGGGACGATCCATCCCTCACATCATCAACTTCGGACAAAATCCATGTCCAGGGAAGATCCATCCCTCAATATCATCAACTTCGGACAAAATCCATGCCCAGGGAAGATCCATCCCTCAATATCAATGCGCTCACTGGGGGCGTAAAGACTCTGTAGGGGCCCTATTGGCCCAAGTGCTATATCAAGTCAACGAAGGCATGATTAAAGTATCGTTACGGTGTGCAATCCGACCTCATAATTGTCTCAATAACAGGATCTCGGCCTCACTCAGTCATTACTCTGCACTCTCTCTCACATGGGCTCACAAATGCATGAATTAACCCGAAATAATGATGAATAGGTAAAATTAACAATACAGAGACTGAGGCATGAAATGTAATGCTATGACAGGACTGAGTATATGAAATCAAATAAACACATAAGGAGACAACAATATACAACCACTCGGGTCTCAGCATTTTCGGCGTGAAGCCTTAGCATTTAACTAGCATGATTTCTAGCATGTTTGTAGGTAAACGACCGCTCGGGTCTCAACAGTATCGGCGTGCAACCTTAATATACAAAATTTATCATTATTCCTAACATTCTCACCTTATTCACATTGATAGAGGCACATATATCATCAGGGAATAATCACTAAACGGAGCCCTGGGATGAACCAGGGCACAAGTCTCACGGTGCACGCCCGCACGCCCGTCACTTGGCATGTGCGTCACCAATTCTACACACATAACAAGTAGTTCAGGGTTTTGAACCCTCAGAACCAAGTTTGGAAACGTTACTTACCTCAAACCGGCTAAAATCCTATCCCACAATTCCATTTCCTCAAGACTCGGCCTCCAATTGTTCCAAATCTACCAAAAAAATCAGATTTATATCATTAATATATGCTAAGGAATGAAGCCCATTCAAAAATTATCAAAATTAACCAAAATCCCGAAATTTGCCAAACCCGACCCCTGGTCCCACGTCTCGGAATTAGATAAAAGCCATAAAACCGGAATCCTTATCCCCCCACGAGTCTATACATACCAAGAACATCAAAATTGGACTACAATTGCCCCTTCAATTCCTCAATTTAAGTCTCCAATTTTCCCATGCCCTAACTTCCCCAATTTTGGGTATAAATCCCACTAATTTCAGGCTTAATTACTTAGAAATCAACATAGAATCAAGTATTGAAGTAAAAAATCTTACCTCCAAGTGTTTCCTTTCGATTCCGTCTTCAGTCCCTCTCTAAACGCTCCAAAATCGCTCAACAATTGTAACGACCAGGCCGGTCGTTCGGTAGAATTTGTATTATAATTACTGTTATTGACTTGTTATAGGTTGGTTATACTGTTATTGATGTGTTAGAATTGGTATTCTTGAAATCGGAAAGGTTGTAGTGAGAGTTTAGTCACGTAGTCTCTAAAAATAACCTTAAAGTTGGAAAAGTCAACTGAGAGTTGACTTATTGGTAAACGATCTCGGAATGCGTATTTTATGGCTCGAATAGCTTCTTTAGGTGATTTGGGACTTAGGAGTGTGTTCAGAATATTTTTGTGATGTCTGGTGTAGAATTAGCCTTGAATTGGCGAAAGTTAGTTTTTGGCGATTTCCGGTCGGTAGTGAAAAATAGGCTATCGGGATCGGAATTGAATTCTGGAAGTTGAAACAGGTTCGTAATGTAATTTTGGATATGTTTGCAAAATTTCAGGTCAATCAAAGTTGTTTTGGATAGTTTCAGCATCGTTGGTTGATTTTAGAAATTTAAAAGTTCTTAGGCTTGAATCCGATGTGATTTTGGTGTTTTGATGTTAGTTTTGGTGTTTTAAGGGTGCAACTATGTTTTGTTGGTGTCCTTGTACGCGATCGCAGGGATACATTCGCAATCACGTAGGCTTGTTGGGGGCAAGGGTGAAATTGCTCTTCGCGATCGCAGGGTCAGAGATGCGATCACGTAGAGTGGTGAGGCTGTGCATCGCGATCGCAGGTCCAGGGTCGCGATCACATAGAAGAACCTGGAGTGACAACGATGCAATTGAAAATACTCTATGCGATCGCATAGAGCTGGTCGCGATCGGATAGGTTAGGAGGTTTAAGCATCGCGATCGCAGGGCATATGTTGCGATCGCAATAGAATTGGGGGGTCAGTGAGTTTGCTCTTCGCGATCGTGTGGGTCCTTCCGCGATCGCGATGAAGAAATCACTGGACAATATTAAATTAAACCCTCCGCGATCATTAGACCTTTTAACACCATTTTTGAACGGGAAAAGAGCTTGGAGGCTATTTTGAAGAGGGGAAATTAGTGTTCTTCATAGAGGTAAGTATTTTGGACCCTAAAACTCGAATATGGGTGGTAAAGGAACACAATATCAGTGTTTAATTCATGAAAATCAGTAGAAAAAGATGGGGTTAGGGTTTGAGATTATGAGACCTTTAGGGATCGATTTGAGGGGTCAAACGAACTCCAATTTTAGCGTTCTTTATATGTACAGACTTGTGAGATGATGAAGAACAGTCTGGTATAAAAAATTTTAAGTTCCGAGACGCGGGCCCGGGGGTCGAGTTTTGACCAATTTCGGGTTTTGAGCTAAAATTGGTATTTTTCAATTGGAATTTATTCTTTAAGCATAATTTGATGATAAAGGTCTGATCTTTATAGATTTGGAGTGCTCGGAGGTTGATACGAGAGGCAAGCGGGTCGCAGAGTAGCTTTTCGGGCTAGTTTGAGGTAAGTAATGTCTTTAAATCCTGTCTTGAGGGTATGAAACCCCGGACTCTGCACCCTTCACGGGTTTTGGAATACAAAGATTGGAACTTTGGAAATATATTCCCTATTTAGGCAACTATTGAGTTGCGAAATCGATTTTAAAGCCTATGCTTAATAGTATTGATATATTTTGATATTATTTGGGTTGTAAGCCATGTTTGGGGCCTTTTGCCGATCTGTTTACCCCTTGGGGGATGTTTTTACTATTTTCCTCACTGATATGTTATGATATTCACTCAGCCTTTTCTTGATAATTGTTTTGACACTCAGAGTATTTTGATACTATTTCTTGAAAAATGAAACACTGATTTGGGTCGAGAACCTAGTATATTTATGGCCTGAAGGGAATGTGGAGAGTGTCTGACTAAGTGAGGCTGCGGGCCTATATTGTGAGCATGTTATAACATGAGTGAGGCAGTGGACCTATATTGTGAGTGATTTATGCCATGATGTGGCTTGTTATATCGCTTGGGCTGTAGGAGCCCCTCCGGAGTCTGTACACACCCCCAGTGACCGCAGGTACCTACTGAGTGATGTTGCCCGCGAGGCTAATATTGAGTGACTGTGAGGTTGCCTGATGGGCTGATACTGAGTGACTGTGAGGTTGCCTGATGGGCTGATACTGAGTGACTGTGAGGTTGCATGATGGGCTGATACTGAGATTGTTATGAGAAATGATTATGGCCTGAGGGGAAGATTTATGAAAATTTTACTGAGTTTTTGACTACGATTCACTTCATTTTTCAAGCTGCTTTTTACTGAGAGTTTTACTGAGATATATTGAAATTATACTTGTTTCAAAGGACTTCTGGAAATTGGTTTTTAAACTTATGTATTTGATGAATACTTATGGTGACTTGGTGAGTTACTGTTTTTGTGAATTGGTGTATCTTTGTTGTGTGTTTCTTATTTCTCAGACTGTGATTTATTTTCATTACTACTGAGTTGGCGTACTCATTATTACTCCCTGCACCTCTGTGTGCAGATCCAGGTATTTATTCGGAGCAGTAGTCGTCCGAGTTCTTATCAGCAACTTACGTGATTTCGAGTAGCTGTCCAGCGTTTGCAGCTTCTCCATTTCCCTTCCTTATTTAGTATTAATATATTATTCCTAGAATTTGTCTATGACAATAGCATAGTTAGTTTATTTCGTAAATACTCATGACATGTTGACTCCGTCTTGGGGACGTTGTAGACTGTTAGCTTAATTGTTTTGTTTAAAAGATTTCAAAATTAATATGCGTGTTATGAATTGCTGAAAATACATTGAGATATTTGAAAATAAAAATGTGAAAGTTATGAGTGTTGGCTAGCCTAGTTCCACGATAGGCGCCATCACGACCGGTTAGGATTTGGGGTCGTGACAACAATGGTGAAAAATGAGCTGAAAATCGCGAAGGCCACTGCTTAAATACTCTGCCTAGGTCCTTGTATGCGAACGCGGCCTTATCCTCCCGTTCGCGTAGGACAAATGCGACCCGAATCCACAATGACCTTCGCGAACGCGCCCAACACCATGCGAACGCGAAAGGTTACCAAGCCTATCCTCCGCAAACGCATAGGTCAACCCCCTATGGGCCCAACTGATCAATCTTCCCTTCTTCGTGAACGCGTTCTACAACCCGCGTTCGCGTACCTTCCACTGGCCAAACCTACGCGAATGCGGCACATCTTCGCGAACGCATAGAGAAAAGAGGACCCAACCCCCATAAGCCTTCGTGAACGCAACACTACCCACGCGAACGCGAAGGAAAAAATTGTCTGCAACCAAAACCAGTAAAACTGCCAACTCTCACGTCGAAAAGCCGACCCGTTAACCACACGAAACTCACCCGAGGCCCTCGGGACCTCAACCAAACCTACCAACACATCCCATGACCTTATTCAAACTTAGTCGAGCCTTTGAAATACCCAAAACAACGCCAAAACACCAAAATCACATCGGATTCAAGCATATGAACTTTGAGATTCCTAAATTTCGCCAATGATGCCGAAACCACCCAAAATACGTCCGATTGACCTGAAAATTTGCACACATATCAACTTCTGTAATTTCATTCCGACCCCGATAGCCTATTTTCCATGCCGACCGAAAATCAACAGAAAACGCAATTTCGCCATTGCAATCCTAATTCTACTTCGGACATCAAAACCACGTTCTGAACAATCTCCTAAGTCCCAAATCACCTAACGAAGCTATTCGATCCATAAAATATACATTCCGAGGTCGTTTACCAATAAATCAACTCCCAGTTGACTTTTCCAACTATTAAGCCAATTCAAGAGACTAAGTGTCTCAATTCTCACCATGACCACTCCGAACCCGAACCAACCGACCCAACACATCATAATTAGGTTAATTAACACATGACAAGGATGAAACAGGGAAACATGGCTAATCTCACGGAACGACCGACCGGGTCGTTACATTATTGTACTGTATCGTTTGATGAATACAATATTTGGATAGACTGTGTTGTGTTCAATCATTTCATGATAGCACACACCAGCAATATTAAGAATAAACTTACAATATTATAAAGAAAATTTATGATACAAGGTAGAATTATTATATAAAAGGATAGGAAAAATGATAAAATAAGATTATTTATTAATAATAAAGGGCGAGATGCGAGAAAAAAGAAGAAGGTAACGACGCAACCACACCAAATCAATCGTTACATAAAATGACACTTTTCGTTGTTAGGTAACGACGGCTTTAACGATACGATACGATAAAATTTAAGTAACAAGCAAAATAAATATTGTATTTAAAGTAACAATAAGATACAATAGGTAACAACCATCCAAATAAGTTGTAAATAAATACTCACCTAAATGTCTTAAAGATACTGAAAAGAAGCAATCATGGAAACTTCTTATATTTTTTCAAATGTTTAATTATATATATATATATATATATATATATATATATATATATATATATAT